>WAAG01045953.1:21230-32950 GCA_013390105.1 Tichodroma muraria
TGTTAGGGAAGTCTGTTACAATAACATTCCCATTCCGGGTTGAATGCATGAGCCAATCTCAGCACAAGGACCACAGGAAGGGAGAAAAAGGAACCACGTCCTGCTAGAGAAGGAGAGGGCTGCCAGTACAACTGTTGTCTGTGGCCTCTCAGGGTCATTTCAGGAGCTGGAGCGGTGGAATGTCCCACTGCTCCTTCAGAAATATCCCTGCACGTCCCCTGCAGAGGACAATGTCAGGCTGATGTCAGCAGTGGGGCATGCAGGGGTTTCTTTTACACTGCAAGGAAAGGGCGTTTATTACCCCTTTTAGCTGACAAAGCAAAGCTGGAGAGACTCATCAACCAGCCCTAAAAGCTGCTCTGTCCCTTACTAGTGGACTTTTAATGATGTGCACTTGACAGGAGCCTAAGCAGCCCCACTCTCCTCCCCACAGGGTTCTGTTCATGTTTGACATCTCAGCCTGAACAGTCTTCCCTAACACCTTTTTGGGGGGTTTTTTGTAGCTCTTTTCTCCTCCAGCCTTAGTGAGAACTACCACAATGTTGTATTTCTTTAGGCAACAATGCACTTCAGTGAAGATTCCTGGGCCAAGTAGATGGGAGATGTGTATGGGATGTAAACAGTGCTTGGCTGTGGATTTTGGGGAGTGGGGAGTAAAGGGAATTGAAAGGGCAAGTAAATCACCAGGAGCCTGAAGGAACGTATCCATGAGAGGTTCTGCAATAAGGTTTGAATCATTAACTGAAAGTCCCTGGATGCACGAGACACATTTCGTCACTGTTTATCTATCAAATACTGCTCAGACAGAGCATCCCAAGGTTTCAGTTGCTGGTTAATACTCTCAAGAGGAGCTCAAGCTGTCTCTTTTCAAAAGAAACAGTTGTCATTAAGCTGTATACAAGAAGTAAGTGCACAAAGTGGATGGGAAACAATTATTTTTTAAAATAAGTTTAAAAGTTACCTCTTTTTAGCCTCTCCATCGCACTTTTACTCCCAGCATATGTAGGTCTAATCTCTTTTCCTAATTCTTCTATGATAGCTAGAAGTTCTGCATATTTGCTCTGTGGTACTTGACTGCTGCTGGTGCCCTATAGTTGAAAGTAGATTAATCTCAGTCAAATACTGTAAAAACAAAACAATTACAAGAAACAGCAAAGTGGAAGTTTATGGAAGACCAGAAATAGCCCTGTAAATCACTTTTTAAAATAACAAAATTTCAGGATTATTATATAAACATGATTTTTTTTTTTATTGCTGCTACAGTTGGACACAATGCTCTTCAAAAATTGGGATCAACTGTGAGGATGCAGCTGCAAGCCTTGGACTTTGGGTGAAGCAGAAGTTAAAACAGTTCTGCAAAACCAGCAAACTGGGAAGTGCTTATTTACCCCTGTTTCTGGTTTTTCAATGTTTTGGTNGGAGAAGTTAGCCAGGTAGGGAGACTGAGAATATAAAACTGTATAGAAATATTGGGGTTTTAACAAATAATTTTAAAATATGTAAGTACCCTTACAGAACATAATTCAAGACATTTCTCTGTGACTCCGACAGGACAGGACTAGCAGTTAATTAGGAACCAACCTCACTCAGCACTCAGCTTAGCCTAATTTGATCCCCAGACATGTGCAAGAAAGCAGTCTGCCATTTGGGTTTGATTTCAGACTTCGGTGGGAGGGAGGAACACCTCAGATTACAGGCCAAAATCCCTGCTACTATGCAAACGTAGGGTCAGTGATCTGATTAAACGAAAATAAGCAGAGCTGTACCTGCATCCCTTGTGTGTAGCCTAGAGATGGGGGGCCGTAGTCGTTTATGAGCTGTCTGTATTGTGCCGATGTTGCCATACTTGTGGAGGGAGAGTGAACACTCCCAGCTGCAGAGAGAAAAGAGAAAAAAACCCACCAAAACTGTTATTGCCTAAAGATTGATTAGTCTGCTACACTGGGACACATTTTAATCACTTGTTCCTAAAGCTGTGACCTCTCACCTTCGTCTAAGATGGCTAATGACGTTTCTGAGTGCCACTGCTGGGAAGAGAACGGCTGAATTAAAGCTTCCCTCATGTTTGAGGAGCACTTGGAAATAGCACAGCCTGCAGCATTATCAGTGCAAATTGTTTGCCTAAAAGTGAAGCAGAGCAGCATGACAGGTTGTTCTGCCTAGACAAACTGTAAGTATTAAGGAGCCCTATTTTTGCATATATACATTCCACACAGATGAGTCTAATGTGCTATGCTATTTTTACTTTTTCAGTGCAAGTTATCTGAAAGTAATTTTGCAACTCAAAGTGTCATCACATGGTCAAAGCAAGTTACCCTCAGTACTATTTTCAGCCAATGCCTAAACTATTCCTAGGGAACAGTCAGTTGAGGTACATCAGATCTGCTGCTCATTGTGTGACATGGGAGGCGAGGAGTGCTACCATTATTCCTCTTTGTGTGATATCAAACATTTTTAGCCAGTCAAATTGTGCTGTATAAGTAGATCAAAGGGAAAATAACATCACTTTGTGTTACGGTTACTTTTTCTAAAGTTATAAAAGATTACATTCACATCTAATGAGTTTTGAGTCAGTTACGAGCTCCAGACACAGACTCTAATGTCACCACTGACAAACTGCTCCAGGAATGAGCAATTAAAACATTTTCTCCCCCTTGTCCCACAATGGTAAGAATTTAGGTTTGAGAAAAAACTGTTAGATTTCCTGTGCTAAAAAATCTGCTGGTTATGCACTAGGGAGCAGGGGAACATCACACCACCGAACTTCTTCACTCTTGCAGCTCAAGTGCCCTTGCATCCATGGATGCTGCTGTCTTTGCCTGTAGGCACAGACACAGACTGCCTGCTGTCTGGAAATATCTCCCCCCTTACAAACTCCTTTGCTGAAAATTCCCAACTGTCTTTCATATGAGCAACAGATCTCATTTACCAGCCTTCATTTAAATCTAAATTAAACTGATGCTAAAAGTCACTGGGGCTCAGAACTATGTAAATCCCTAGCTTTGTTTTAAAGCTGCAAATTATTTCATTCCTATTTTTCCCACTCTACAAAAAGAAAGGGCCAGCAGTTACTCTGTAAAAACCTCTGCTGAACATAGTGGAACAGACTCTTGCCCTCAGATGGGAAGTCTCTTTCCACTTCTGAGTTATCACAGGATATCACTCATTATGAGAAGAGAGCATGTTCTTAATTTTTATTATTTAACCAGATGTGAAATCCTAAAAAGGCAAATTGAGCTGGTCACTAGGTCACCTTAAAAAAAGCAAGGTTTCTCTTTGTCTTTAACAAAGCTGCTAAATTTTATGTCACTACAACCTGCAGTTTCATCACTGAGGTTTCACATGGAGCTAATTTTCCTTAAGCATGGTACCCCCCCAAAAAAACCCAACACACCCATAGAGCAGGGCACTGTAGGAACAGCACAGTTGTCAGCTACTCTCTCAGTTAGTTCTTCACATTATCAGCTCGAAATACATGCACAAGTGTAAGATTTCTCCATGTGAAACTCAGTATTTCAAGTCCAGATGACTGAATTTCAACAATTTCTAAACATGACACAACAGCAAACCTCATCTTTTTTGCAAGGACTTCAAAATGCTTCAAAAACATTAACGAGCCCCTTGTGCTGCAAGGTAAGAAGGTTTAATTACCTCAATTAAGCAGAGAAAGGCTTAAGTGATTTTTCCTCATGTACAATAAAACAAAAGGCCCATCCTGAAAAGACTTGTCTCTGAACTGTTGTTGCAAGCCAGTCACATACAAGAGCTGGGAGCTCCAAACTGGATGTGAATAAGGCAAGGACTCTGATGACCAGGCTCAAAAATCCTGCTCTACCCACTGAGCAAAACTGAGCTGCAGCCCATGCAAAACTTAGAGCAACTTATTGATCCCATATGGGTTGATGATAACACATTGGTTAAGGATATCAGGAAATTGGAACAGGCTCCCCAAGGAAGTGGTCCCAGCACTAAGCCTGAGTTCAGGAAGCATTTGGATAATGCTCTCAGGCACATGGTGTGAGTCTCAGGGTGTCCTGGGTGTTGGACACGATGGTTCTGATGGGTGCCTTCCAACTCAGCGTATTCTGTGATATCACAGCACAGACAATTTAGTGATTGTTTCCCATTCTGTTCATTTAAGCAGTAACACACGCTTGGTCTGCAGGAGATAACACAGCAGGGTATGCCTTAGGTAGGAGAGAAAAACTCTCCTAGACACATGAGGTGCCAGGACAAGCAGAGAGCTGGATCTGCAGCCAGGTGATGCCTTATAGAGGCTGACCTGGAACAGAGACTAGACAGGGCAAAAGGAAAAAGTGGGGATTTATTAAAAGGCCTCAATGGGCACACCTGGGCAGCACAAGAGCCCAGCTGGGCTACACCCAAGATGCACCCAAATGTTCACAAAAATGGATGACGGGTCATGAGGTCCCACACTTTTATAAGTTCTGGTCCATCAACATATCGGAGTTAATTGTCCAATTATAGCTTCAGCTTATGAAGCTCCATCCTCCTTGTTTTTCCTTCTCACTTCACCGTTGTTTTTGTTCTTGGGCCTGAAAGTTGCATCGCTTATCCTCGGTCCCAAGCTAGAGAAGGAACTGTTTTGTCTCCCTACTCTGTGAAGAGACCTCAGTAGCACTTCATACGAAACCCCAAAACTACCCACTGAAACAGCACAGGATCGCAGAATCACACAAGGGGCCGAGCAAGAAAAGTTTCTCAGGAAACAGCACGGGAGCTTGAGCCCAGCTGAGAGCCGGTGACACCGGGGGACAAAAGCAAGCAGGGGCTGCTCGGAGGCGGGCGGCTCGGGATGCGCGGCGCGGCCGGGGCGCTGCAGAGCCGCGCTGCAGACACTAGAGGCCATCGCTGAGTGCGCCGGGCCCTGCCAAGTGACAGAGCGTGGTAACCATGGTGAGTTTACCCGTTTCTTTGCAGTCTGCATCAAAAATGTAATAAGACATAATGCCATGCGCCGACCACTTTATCAGCAGCAGCAGCAGGCCCGGAGAACAAAGGAAAGGATTTGGCTTGGCCGCGGTACCAGCCTCCACACATCCGTGTCAGAAGTTGTGCCAGTCAGACTCAGCTGGAGGGGGGGAAAAAAAGAAAAATCCTTGGTTTCCCCTCAATTTAAAACGAGGCGATCGTGCAAATGAAATTAATTGGGGGTGGGTGGGGTGTATTAGTATCTCACAGGGCAACAAACCTTGAGCTTTTTGACCTATCGCTTTGTATGTTAATCTCAAGGAGAAGCCCTGGGTCTTGGACGACTATTACTCAATTAATCCAAAATTCATCCGCATGTCTGAACAGCCTGTGTATCTCGGATTTAAAAAAAAAAATAAAAAAAATTCACCAGATATTGCTATTATAGTTAGAAATTAGGGCAGGAAGTCTCACAGTCAATACCCAGTCAAAAATCGGTGTGATGATTAGGTATTCACTAGAGAGAAAAAGGAGGGGGGATCTAAATTGAGGCTTGCTCTCTCTAACGTTAAAATGACAATGGAGACAGTTAGGAACTGACAGAATTGAAAAGGGAGTGTGCTTGGTACTGAATTTTAGTGGCACCCTGTATCACGTCCCAAATTGCCTTAGTACTTGCTGTTGTTTAAAACCTAAATTAATACACACACTTTCCTCCCTTCACTTTCCCAATTAAATGTACACAAACCCTCGTAGATCCCCACTTATTCTAGTGCAAACAATGTCTTTTATTTCTGTATTCAAGTAGAAGACTGCCACAAGCATTTTTCCCCACGAAAATATAGTGATTTCCTTGTTAATTAATATTAATCTTTATTAATTATGGGGGGGTACAGCAAACAGGAATGGGATTTTGGTATCAAAATCTCTTCCTTCCAGCACTCTCTCTCAGAGAGAGACAAAGGATCTCAAATCAATCTTTGTTTGCCTAAACTCCTGCTGACCAGGAACCTTCTCATTAATTCCTGATGGGTTTGTAGGGGTCCCTTCAGCTCCAAGCCTGAGCAGTGATGACCGATTTGCCGCTTCAAGTTTTAATTCTTAATTCTATTACTGCTGCTTGCTGGAAAAATAACGGGGAAGGCAGCTTGCTGAGCACCCTGAAGGAAGCAGCAGGAGCAGGAACAACCAGGTACACTCACCTGATCCACTTTGGCTGATGCCAAGGCATCTACACAGCTCAGCTACCCCCGTTCCACAGGCAGCAAAGGAAAACCAGGAACAGTCACACAACTCACTGAGTTATTCAGGTAAGGCTGACTTAGACAAGCCAAGGGCCAAACCCACTGGATATGTGTTTCCCAAACCCACTGAATATGTGTTTCTCTACTGCCCTATAAAACCACAAAGGCAAACTCCTGCCATTTTACAGACTCTTTCCACACATGAACACAAGAGCATGCCAGAAGAGATACCTGTAGCCAGGACTTCATCCAAGGTACGTGGTGCAGCCTGTGGAATCTCAACAGTTCTCCCTCTGTTTCACAGACCCTTCAAGCTGAGGCTGCTTGACACACCAAGGCTGTTGCCATTTCAGAGGCTCATGGTCAACCACCTCTCCAGAGCCCAGGACTGGAGGTTACTGCCTCTGCCACACCCTGCGGGACTTCCTCATGGGCTTCAGGTGATGGCAGTTGGGGTCCTGATCATATGGGGCACCAGACAACAAGGCTGGAACATTTTAACTGAGAGGGTATGAATTATTCTGTCCTAAACTAGGCAACTTTGCAAGAAAGCACACGAGAAATGCTCCTGAAGCTGCTTTGTCAACACACACCAGTGAGGCATCCTCGAGCACCAGGGGAGAGGTAACAGCTTCACCCAGCACAGCTGTTTCTGCAGTGAGTAGCTGAACACAGCTGTAGTGTTTTGGCTGACTACAAGAATATTTCATTCCTTAGCCCTCTACACACTTTGCTTTGAGCTCAACAAGAACTCCTTGCCATCCATGGGACACCACATGCATGTCTACACAAGAAGATCCACTGCACAGCCAAGCCACACACTGAATTCTAACAGCAGCCGCCAACCCAGAGCTCAAATAGAGCCCCCATTCCCCCCAACCTTCCCATAAATTTTTAAATTTAAAATAATGGACACTGTTTTCATTTGCACAAACCATTCCTTATAGCACTGGCTGTGAAAATTGTATTTTCACCCACTATTTCTCCATTGAACAGCCCTTGTGGAAGGAACAGACCTTTCTTTGAATAAAACTATTTCCTTTTTAAAAAAACGCAGTGTGCAGACACATAAATATGTTCTCAAGAACTAGGACATTCTTTATCATAACAGCCAGAGGCCTTGCTCTTTTGATCTGTCACACTCTGGGCCTTTCCTCTAGTACTCTCGTGCTATTTAATCTTTCCATGTGGATAACGGTCATGGTTTATGTCTCCTCTTGCTACCCTCCTGTCTCTTTTTTTATCATAAAAACTAAAGCCAGTCCCTTGACTGCCCCCCATTCTTCTTTTCTTGCTTAAGCTATTCCTACACCAGCAAGTTATTTGGCACCACAAGGAACAGATCAAGAGATGAAAGCATTTAGTATGTGTACACCACATGTAGTTGGCCTGAGGGGGTATGACTTAGGTTAGATTTTAGTCTGGTCCCCCAGACTAGGGGGCTATGGTTCAAAGCTGTGCCATCTTTGGTTTGGATCCTTGTGTTCCCATTGCAAGGGATGGAGCATCCGTGTTGTACAACTGGAGCAGAGCTTCTGGACCACTTTTATCCCAAAGGAATCCAGTTAGCACCAACCCAAACCACTCTGTAGCAAAATCAAGGTGCTGGGTGGGGTACCATGCAGAGATTTGCTGACTGTGAAAACCACATCACTGCTCTCAAGCAAAACGCTCAGGTAGGCAAAGCCAAAAATGCCAGTTTTCTAAATGCCCAAACAAGTCCACTTGAAAATTGCTAATTCTGAAACATGTTTAGCGAGCTTCTTTTTACATCATACTTAACTTCACATGGACTTCAAGTATCAGGGATCCAGAAAATTTCAGTCTGAATTGGAAAGGGGAGCATATTTCCTAGAAATTATCCCCCCTGCTAAGGCACAAACACTTTGCTCTCTGTTCTGCCTACAAAGAGTATTCTTCCCAGTACTCCCACTCCAAAAACAACCTCTCAATATGGTCAACAATATCGAACAGAAGCTGTCTCTGCAAAGGGCGACAAGCAAGCCATGTGCTCGAGCAAGTCTGCACTGCAGTGCTGAGAACATAAGGGCCAGCCTCGAGTGCTGGTATCATTTCTCAGGACTGAATGGAACTGGCCTCTCCAGTTGCCAGCTACAGCCCCAGACAGGGAAATGGTTTTCATTTCACCTCCCAGTGAGAATTTGCACTTTTCACAAGAAACTTGTGGTTGCTGCAAGGTGTGGCAGGTGCAATGAGAACCCCTTTGGTCCTCAGCTACAGCAGCACTTGTACAGGCCACCACTTGCTCTTGTGGAGCCAAGACACAGCTCCTTCCCTTGTCACTGTCAGCTGGAATCGTTCCTACAGATGACAGTTTTTAAGCTTTGTTACATGAACAGGATTTTGTCTCAGAACCTGACATTTCTGCAAGAATGAGAATGAAAGTAAAGGAAAATCCCAAGCTGTTTTTGCTAGCTTCTGTATCTTGAAACACATTTTCTCTGACCTATGCTTAGTCTAAACAAAATAGGAATGCTGGTGAATATCCACTGAGCCAGAAAACACATGGAAACATGGTGAAAAACAAATTACAGATCCATTCACAGCTGGTGTAAGTGTCTAGTTCAGCTTAAGTCAGTGGAGATGCTCTACTTCACCTCAGCTCAGCAGCTGGTCCCTTACACAGAAATAGTCAAACAATATGAAACACAAGACAGATGAGGAGGAAACAGTACTTCCCAGGAATCAGTAGAATAAGCAAGAGAAGACAAACAAATCAAAACACAGTTGTTAGAAAAGGTAACAGAGGTTCCCCTGGGACACTGAAGGGTCAGGTGAGGCTGGGAAGGTTGAGCCACTGCAGCTCCCTAACAGAGCACCTTTTTACAGCCCAGGTGCTTGTGCAGGAGATTCTATGGGGCTCCCCAAGCACAGGCAGCTTGGAATTGAAAGCTTGGGGTACTACATGCAGGAACCTAATTCCCTGAGCACAAGTCCTCCAGGAAGGTGACTTCAGAAAAAACTCGGATAAAACGCTGCAAGCCTGATTGCAGCCACCCTGGGCCAAGTGTCAGCACTGACCTGGGCAACAGGGAAGAGGGACAAGTGCTGAATTCTGCTGTGACAACACATTCTCCTTCTCTCAGCCTGGTGTAAGGCAGAGGAGTCAGCACCCAGATGCTTCCAGCACCCTGAGTCACTTGTGGAGCAGCTGCATTTTCCTCACCAGCAGTCATCCCCAGATCCGCAGCCCACGGAGGTTTCTTCCCCGTATTTCCTCCCCCACATACAGCTCCTCTCCCTCTGGACTTCAGTCCAGGATAGGATTCCCAAAACATGCTCCCATGCAAGAACAGAACCCAGGCACCCACCAACCACAACTGCTTCATCTCACTGATGTGCAGTTTAAGTACGATTTTGCAGAGTGGCTACTCAGCCTCAACTTGAGAGGAGTTTGCTCTGCAGCAAGGACGCGGCTCCAAGAGCTGAGTCGACACTGCCTTCCCAAATACTCCTGCACCAGAAGCCCTGCACTGCAGGGAAGCAGCATTACCTCCCAGAGGAAAATCCCTGTGAGATCCACAGCTGCCCAGAGCCCTCCGTCGGCCGAGACCAAAATATTCAGCATTCATACAGAGAGGCTTCTGCAGGGCTGATTTCAGGCCAAAAGGGACAGATTTCCTGTTTTCCTCTCCTCTGCAGNGGTTTGGAAGCAAACCTAGGATTTATCCTCCTGGCTGGGGGGCATTTAATTTAGGCACAATAGAGAAGCAATCTCCTCCAAATCAGAATTAAGCTCCAGAAAGGAGGGGGCCATTTGCAGTCATATCACTCTGAATGCGATATGTGCAACTGCAAGGACTGCTTTGTCTAAGTCCCTTGGCCTTAGGCCACGGTGCTGGCAATACCACTAGCTAGAGGAAGAGCTGGTGCGTGAGGATAATGGCAGAAGACAGGGAGGGAAGAGAGAGCCCATTTTGGATTCAGAGGAGGACGTTCTTTCATTGAAAAGATTCTGGGGGTGTTGAGGATGATCCGAACTCAGAAGAGAGGACAACTTAGACAAGAATAGTTCCAGCATGACAGCAAACTGCTGCTAACTTGCCGATACAAGGGGGAAAGGAGGGTGGGAGAGAAGGGGAAGATAAAACTGCATGAAAGAATCCAAAGCCCTGACCGCAGCCGGAGCGTTGGAAAGCACAGACACGGCAGCGGCGAGAGGGCTGGAGACAGAAACTTCACCGCTCGGCTCGCATTGTGCGCGGCATGTCTGAGCCGGGATTTTGCAGTCCCTGCTCGCAGAGCAGCCAGACTCGGATCCCCTCCACTGCATGACCTAATCCCCACCCCTCACCCATCATCGCAAAATACCACCTTTGTTTTCCCTGCAATTTTACGGCTGTTCCGGAGAGCAAGGCACAGGTTCTCGTGGGAGCCGGCAGGAGAACGGTTTCCCTTGCTGGGCTTTGTTTTGTTTCTTTTTCTTTTTTTTTTTTTCTCCCTCCGGTGACACTTCTGCTTTTTGTCAGAAATCCTCGGCACATCCCCTGCTCCCTGACCCCTCCGCAGAGCAGCACTCGAGCCCACGGTGCCCCCCACACACGACCCCGGCTCCCCCAGCCTTTGCACCCTCGCAGCCCCACCGAGCTCAGCTCCACGCAGGATCGAGGTGGCACAGCCACCTCGGCTCATCCACCAGCTGGTGACGAGTCCTTGCAGTAAAATATGATTGCTGCTCTCCTGGTAGCTAGAATAGAAACGCAGCCCGGAGATCCCTTTCGCTCCTCAGCCTCCCAGGATTACAACCACTAACGGTGCTGTAAAAATCACACAGGCACATTTCCCTCCCTCCTTAAACCCAACTCCAAAAGTTCTTCTCAGGGAAAAAAAAAAAAAAATCAGCCCGATTCGTGGCTGTCTGATGCCAGTCCTGCAGGCTGGGTTGTGGGCATGGGAGACGGGAATACGATTTTTTTAAGTCAGAACCAACTTCTCCATTTTGGTGCTGGTTAATCGGAGCCGACGAGCACAGATTAGCGAGATCCCCTCCAAATATCCCACAGCGAAGCAATTGCTGCTGCGGCTTTGTTCAGGCTGCACCGATTCACACACGGAGACCCGATGTACAGCAGCACCGCAGCACCGGCAAAAACCCGCCGGCTGATGCCTTCGGAAATCGGGAAGAGAAAAACGGGGGAACGTAGTTTTGGTTTTGGGTTCTTTTTGTTTTTAAAAAAAGAAAAAACAAAAAGGCAAAAAGTTAACGCTGTCAAGGAAACTTTTTAAAGACGAAAGTTGGAAGGACTCCTGAACAAATCCAAGGATGAGAAGTGATTTTTAAACAGGAGTTTTTTAAGAAATAGTGCAATCCCTGTGTGTCCCCCCCCATCGCCAAAAAATCTCCAGCGAGCGGAGAGGGCTCCTCCGCTCGGGATGCGGGGGACACTCCGACGGGGGAGCGCTGACCGAGGGTCGCCCCGAGGCGCTGGCGGTGCCTCCGCCGGCGGAGGTCCGGGCTCCGGGGCTCCCCTCCGGCCCGCGGAGCGCGGCCCGGGGCGGCCCCGCCGCCGGAGGAGGCGTGAG
>WAAG01045953.1:33853-57506 GCA_013390105.1 Tichodroma muraria
AAAAAAAAAAAAAAAAAAAGCCAAAACAACAGCCTACCTTTTTTTATTTCCTTTTTAAATTTTTTTTTTTCCAAATCACTAGTTCTCTCCACTTGAAGGTGGAAGGTTAATGTGGATTGCAGATTCTGAGGGACTAAAAAAATAGGAATCTCGTTGACAGTTGGCACATTTTCTGCTTGCAAGCAGCAGTAAAATTTCCCCACCAAAATTTAAAAGATAATCAGGTTAAATGATGAAGATTTCCAGCATGCCTCTGGCCATCAGAACTCATCCTTTTCACTGCAAAATAATCAGGTTTGCTCCTTCTGTCAATTAATATCAAATACACTCGAAAATTGTTCAATTACTCCATATTCATCCCAACAAAACTGCTTGGGATCTGGACAATCTCTCTTTAGGTGCACAGCTCAGCCTGAGACCCATCAGATCGGACCCCCATGTGTATTTTACCAGCAGCCACTCTGAGATCTGGTGGTTTTATTGCATGTGCTACTCAACGTCTATCCACGGCTTCCTACTGCTCCTAATGCCAGTGACAGCAAACATGGAGAGCCTGATCCTGCTTCTTGGAAATCAGGAGCACGTTCCTTGTCAGTGACATTGATTCAGGCCCGGAGTGGACGGCCCTGCAGAGGGAAGCAGGTAACACCTCCATCACAGAGACACAGACACAGTCACGGAGCAATCAGATGATTTCCTCTGCATAAAGGACAATTGAGGGAGAATGGGAAAAGAGGAGCAGCCCTTGAGCCCCCGGCTCATGCCCTACTGACTGCACACTGCATGAAAGAAACGTGAAAATTCTGACTGGTACCAGATGAAACACCGTCGTATTCTGTTTCCAGACCAAGTGCTCAACTCCAGTGATCCTGGAGAATTCCAGACTGGCACTGACTGTCCTTAAAACTGATCCATGCTCTGGTCTGTTAGAGAGGGGTCCTGAGAGCCCCAGGGGCAGGATTACACGCTCAGTGACAGTAGTTTCACACTGGTGCTTGTGATTACAACTGTGTAATTCTTCTTAGAGTCCTGAAAGACTGCACTGGTAAACCCTCACCGTGTGAGTGAGAAGCCTGCATACCTAAAGCTTCACTTCTAGATTTGTAAATAGCAGCCTTTCTGTTGAATCCTGGAAGGCCAGCGAAGTCCTGCGCGCCGCTCCGGGATTTTCCATCGTGTGGTTGTTTACAGCCGCACCAAGTGAGTGCGAAATGGGAGCATTCCGAGCTTGCCGTGTTTTTCAGGGCTTTATACCAGCTCTACAAAACTGTGCTCAGAGCAGCACTGTGAAGAACAAGATCCCCTGTGTTTTGCTGGTGCTTTACAATGACAGCTTCAAAATATACAGTATTCCAAGGGGGAGGCAGGGGCTATGGAAAAAGTCCTTTAATGATTATTCTTCCTTCAGCCCAAGGCACTGTGAGCTTTGGAGCAAACCGAGGGCCAGGTTTGATGAGATGGTCAGGCTTGTAGGGCAGTACCATTTGCCCTGTAAGCAGGAACCCAGCAGTATCAGATCTGGGTATCTGATGTTTGCTCTGCACTTTTCTGGGCACAGGTAGCAGTGGCGGCACAAGACATAAGACCCTGGCAAAGGACAAACTTGCTGCTTGGCCTCGGACTCTATTTAAGCTTCAGATGACTTTACTCTTGTTTTTTTGGGCACTCACTGCAGAGTAGGAAGTACCTGCAAGTTCTTCCCATCTGCCATGTGCTCTGAGGGTTCACTGCAGTTGTTCCGAACCAGGTGTGGCCACAAGAACTAAACCATAATCCTGCTGGGGCCCTGGGCTGACTGTTCAGCGGGGTGACCACAGGGTCGAGCTCACTTGGAGGGAGCAAGGTGGTTTCACCTTGTTTGATGTCCCAAGCTGGGCTGCACCGCTGGAGTTGTGCTCTGCACATGCAAACTGTGCCTCGAGTGTGGCAGCTCCAGCTCCCAGGCTGTGTGCAGCAAGCTGCAGGTCCCTGCTCTGCAGCCTGATGGCTCGGTCGTGTTCACTGACAGCAAAAGCAGCTCTTCATCACCAAGTGGCCAAGTCACAGAGCAGGAAATACAGCAGAGCCATTTTATCACACAGGTGACATTTGCAAGCCTTCTGCACACTAAGACGTAACTTAAAAATAAACGTGCGAGCTGCTGTTTTCCAGCGAGGGAGGATGGACAGGAAGCCGTGTCTGTCTCTTCAGTCACTACCAGAAGCACTGATGATGTATTTTCCAGGTACAGCTGCCTCTTCTCAGTTGTGTAATACCTGCAACATTCACTCTGTCCCCCTCCCCTTTCTTCTCTTGGTGTTTTCTCTGTTCCCTCTCCTGGTTTGACTTCCTCACCTCTGCTCCTCCCAAACCACTGGGAATACTGAGCAGCCAGTGTTTCCACAGAGCTTGCCCCTGGCCGGCCCCTGCTTAGCCGGAGCTCTGACTGATCTGAAGGAGGTTTTCCCTTTCCAAAGCTCGGCGGGGTGGGTGCCATGGCCCTCGGGCAAGGGTGTAAGGCATACACATGCAAAGTGGGATGTTGGAAGGTGCTGGCAGCTCTGCCACAGAGCCGGGGGCCTTGGGCCATGCTGTTAAACAAACTTGTTTGTCCCCTTTTATCTGGAAACAAAACGAAATAGACATCACAGAGCTGTGCTGTAACACTCATGGGGACTTGCAAATGATAAGCACAAACTAGGCTTGTTCCTTATCACCTTGGGTTAAAACAACAACAAGAAGAATTAAAGATGGCACAGTAAGACCCTCTTTTTTTCCTGGCAATGTCATAAACATTAAATTTGCGCATTAATTTCAATGTAATTAATTGTTGTCAGGCTTAATGAATTGAGTGACTTGGGGATATTCTAACTGTCCTTTACCCACCACAGAGCCCCGTGCAGCAGCAACGGAAAAGAGGTGGGAAGTCTGTTCCTTTTCCTAGAGGGACTTTTTATTCAAATACTTATCCCCACATTTCTGGTGATCCAGCACCATACATAAAATAAACACAGATGCACCTTCAAGTTGCTGAGCACCAATTTTATCTTCGAGTCTCCAAACTGCTCTGGTGCTACAAGTAACATGATCAATCAAAATGAAAAGCCTCTGATAGGCCTAGACTGAAAGTCAAGCTTTTTAAGTCTTATGTGAAGGCAAGGTTTAACCTCTGTGGAAAGCACAAGTACTAGAGGCAAGTGAGTGTCAGCTTTAACAAACAGCATTTTCAAAGATGCTTTGCAGAGCTGAGTACCTTTCTCACTGGGGTTGTAATGAGCCAGCAGCTCCTGGTGCAGAGCCCTTCCTTCCCCAGGACACCCAGCACGCCCCTGGGGCAGTCTGGGACACTGGCACAGAGGGAAAATTGTGCTTTTTATGCTTTTTGGCATCAATGTTGCTCCTTTCTTATCGCTTTGCTACAGCTCCTTACATTCCTGTCTCTGTTCCCCACAACTGCTTCCTGATGATGCCACAAAGTTTCCCTCGTGCTTTTTTTGTTCCCAAGAGAAAGCTTGACAGCCCTTTGTGTCCCTCCTCTGTCATCTGCCTTTTCTGGCTGATATTTGCTGCCTACTGCCCCATCCTCACCAAAATGCACAAAACCCACCTAATCCTGAACAAAAATACACGTTCCCCAGCTCCACCCTGTTGCCTTCTTACACCTCAAAATCCCCCTGGAAGCTGTGGATTGCTCCCCTTCAGGGGAAAGAGCCCTCTGAGGCTCTCTGCAAGGAGGGCTGTGATACAGTGTCCAGTGCAGCAGTGCTGCAGCAGCAGCCGGAGCCAGACCCCAGGAAATCCTCTCCCAGCGCCCACATCACCAGACAGCCTCGCAACAATTTCAGCTGGGAGCCCGCACGCCTATTCCGGACAGGCTTTCCCCCTTAAATCCTCCCTGACAAACTTCTTCCCCGTCCAGCCCTGCTCCCCACTTCGAGATGGTTCCTCCCAGGGCCAGATGCCGTATTATCTGGAGCGACTTTCCCTCCCAGCCTTGTTTTCCTCCTGCTCCTGAGTCCTTTGTCTGGCTGCCAAGTGGAGCAGCCCTGCCAGGCAGACAGCTGCTCCGCATCGCCGCACGGGTGCTGCCCTGTGCGCTGAGGAGCCGGTTCCAGGCCCGTTCCATCTCCGAGGGGGACGCTCTGCCTCGGAGGCGTCGCTTACCAGCAGGAGAAAAAGCAAATAGCACCTGTAAAGCTGTCGGCAGGCGCCGCGAAGGTTTAAGATAAAGAGGCCTTGATGGTGCTCCGGGTTTACCTCTGAGACAGAGTGAGTAGAGAGCCTGCTCTCTCCTGCTCTGGCTGGAGGTCTCCCTGGAGGACCACGGAGAAGGAACGAGAAGTTTCCAAGCCCTCAGCCACAAAAGCACAGGCCTGGAATCTCTCTAATGAAAGTTTTCCTCTTTGCAGTTTGCCAGGCAAACAAGCACCAGGCACCAATATCAAAACCAGCCCAGATTCCAATGAAAACCAGCAAAGAAATGTTAGAGATGAAACAGCTTAATTTTGCTTGGTAAGTACTGGCAAATAAAACTACAGAGCCCCCTCAGCCAGATGGAGAGGAGAGGAGAGGAGAGGAGAGGAGAGCTCTCCCTGCTCTGCTGGGCACAGGCAGCAGGGCTGACAGTGGGGTTTGGGCCAAGGGGCTCCTTCCTTGCTGTTGCTTGCAGGGATGGAATATCACTTTATCCCCACATTACAGGGCTCCTCTGCATCATCTCTCCAGACAAATGAGTGCTCCACCCTGCCCGATTCCTTCAGTTTGCCTGGAAGGACTCTCCCTTCTTGCCCTGTGGGCTGGACTCCCGCTTCCCTCCCACTCCTGAGCCCTTGAAGGCTGTGCCAAGGAGTGAGCTGGCGCTGCCGGGCTGCGGCACGGCCCTGCCTCTGCCTCCCTCCCCGCGCTGCTGTGGGCCCGGGGCAGGGAATACCCCACCCTTTGGCTGGGGCAGAGGAGGCTCCGAGACTTGCTTTCATCCCAGCCTTGTCTGGGAAAGCTCCTGAACCTGCTCTGCGTCTGAGAGTGCAGGAATCCACAGCAGCAAAGCTGAGTGTCGGCTCGCCTGGAGTGATTCCCGGAGGCAAGCTGGTGTCAAACACCCCTTGTCCATGTGAAATAATCATCCACGTGGCACCTGTGAGAGCTGCAGATTCAAATCACAGTTTGAAGGGACACATTGGGGTTAAGCGCCACAGAAAACCTCCTGAGTGCAAAGCAAGTGTCACCTGACCAGTGTCATATGCCTGAAACAAATAATCAGAAACACAAACACCTCTCTTCCTCAGAGCCTCCCTGTAACACCAACTGTGCAGCCTGATGGGAGCATCCCTAATTGTTTTGTTACTGGTCATTTGAGCAAAGGAAGCGGAGGAGAGAGTGGAAGCAAAGCCCAGGGTTGAAAAATGGAAATGACTGTAAGGAAAGGAATGTGGAGCTTCACAACAACTCAGAGTTGGCGGGGGAGAGAAGAGCAGGGTGAAGGGGGAAGGAGGAAAAGCAGGAGGTAAATCACGGTGACAGGACAGCAGAGTCTCTGGAGCGCCGCTCTGGCACGGGCGGCCCCTCGCTGTCTCTGCCGGTGCCATACAGCCCTCGGCTGGCACTGCGGGGCATGGCACCTCCTTCCCTCACCAGCCCAAAGCCCAGACACAGCTCTGCCCAGGATGAGTCTAACACGTCTGTTGAGCTCCTGCCCCAGGACACTGCTCAGAGCAGAAGGGAGAGCCCTGAAATCTCTTGCCAAGCTGGTGTCTGTGTATGAGGACCACTGGTGTGAAGCCTCTGTGACCAGTCCTGTGGGAATGTGGGTGCAGAGTCTTGCAGTGCCAATTCCCTCTCCCAGTGGAGGCAGTGGGACAGGGTGATGCTAAACACGAGGTATTTTTAGTGAGCCAAACAATCAAACTCTGCCTAAACATTTACCTGAAGAGTGCCAGCAGCCTCCTGCCCTGGCACATGGCCTAAAACCCCCTTCTTCCCTCTACAAAAGCAAAAAGGGGAGGCCATGGGGTCCCCCCAGATCTCTTGGAGGGGACATGCTGTGGGTCCTCCCCACGGAGCCAAGGGAGCTGCCCCGGCAGATGCTGCAGCCCGGCAGCCACCTCGCTGTCCCCCGTGCTCTGTGTGCACAGAAAGGGAGGGACAATCCCGGATGGGAAGGATTTGCAGCCCTGGCAGACGCTGGTGACGGGCCATGGCTCGGTCGGGAATTTAAACAGCGCAGAGCGAGGCCGAGCCTTGCCAGCGATCAAACACGCCGGCGGAGCCAGGAGCCCGGGGCACAGCCCGAGGCCCCGACACGCGGCCCCGGAGGGGCTGCAGGAGGCCAGGCCAGGCCGCGCCGTCCTCTCCAGGAGCCTCCCTTCTCCAGGAGTTCGTGGGTCTGGGATGGGCTTTTCTCCTAACACAGGGAAGGGAGGAAACCAGTGCTGTGCTCTAAGGCCAGCCTGGGGAGCAGCAAAGGGCCGGGGGGTTGCGTGTGGCTCAGCAGCCTGAGCTGGGGCAGCAGAACTGGGCGTCCCTCACTAAAGCAGGCAGGAGCCGTGGCCAGGAAGGTCCCGATCCCAAGTGCTGCCTACATGGAGCAGCTCTGGCCTGTCCCAAAACCCAGGTTTCCCACACGGAGAGGTAACGCTGGCAATTGTGCAGACCAGCTGCAGGCTCAGATCGTTGTTCCATTGCTCCCTCCAAGTAACTTCAGGGGAGACCTTACCCAGGAGGGATTAAATCACTTGCACCCTGGTTTGTGATTTAACTCACTCTGCTGATACAGAGCTCTGCTTCATGCCTTGCAGTTCATTGTGCATTTAGCAGGCAAATTCGGTTCTTCCACTTTATAAACGTGGAAGGAACATACAAACCAGACCTGGACTTCCAAAGGAAGAAGCCGTCAGCTCCCGAGCTGCCTTGCTGGCATTTTTAAGGTGTATTATTTACATGCTGGAAAGGAGCCAACCAAAACCTCTCCTAAGAAATTTCTCCCTTACTTACAGAACAAAGTCTACTGCTTTGTGAAAATGAATAATTAAATTCTGAGGTTTGGGCAGATTCATTTATTGCTGAGATCTTGGCATCATCACTTTTCCATACTTGGGGAAAATGAGGATAAAAGTCAATGTTAAATGATGTACAAAACTGAGATTAGTCTGTTTACCCCAGACTAACTCTTTGGATAAAGGAAAACAATTTTTATACTTTGCATAAAATATGAAGTTGATACTTTCCAATCTTGATACAGTTTTTATAAACCCTCCTCTCTTTTTTTATGCGCAACACAATTAGCACTTCGAGAATGTTTTGAGTCTGCTCTTAACTACCAATAAAACCAGTTCAATTAACCAGTGACATGAACCAGATTAAGTGCCAGGATTCAAGTGGATTGAAAGAAAAGCTGTTCGGATCACTAGAACATGACTTCTGCCAGTCTGAGGGATCCTAAAATGGCGTGACAATGAGAGTGTTTAATGGATGAAGATGTGTTACTGAAAGGCATTCCAGCATCTCTGTGGGCAAGTTCCAGAACAGAAAATTAAAAGGAGAAGAAAAAAAAAATAAATCCCAGAGTAGCAATCAGTTTAACTTATTTAACAATTTCTTACCAAAAAAAGAAAGAAACTGAGCAGAGAGTCCATCATGTTTCAGCTTGTCATTTTTGGGGGTATAAATCTCTCCAAACACTGCTGATGTTTTACTGCCAGGTACTCCGAGTCCTGCTGCTCTGGGGACATTTGGCACACGCCGCATCGGCTGCGGAGGACACGGGACACAGCACAACCCCAGGTGCAGGATGGAGGCTCTCAGCTTGGCAAAGGTTCCCTTTAGGGCAGGCAATAAAAACACCTCACACAACCCAGATGAAATCCTGCGTGGCTTTGGGATTCTGTCACCTTGGACTGGTAGAGATAGAGACTTAACAGGTACTAATAGCAAAGCCTTGCTCAAAAAAAAAAAATAAAAAAATCAGTGTATCCTTTGTGCAGAGGCAGATTCCCAGTGAGTTATTGCAGGGCTGGGGTACAGGGAAGGTGCCGAGGCAGCGAACACCCACCTCCAATAAAACCCAATATGTCAATGACTGAAAAATAAATCAAATTACTTGGCAAATAAAAATGTGATTCTGTGACTGCAAGGAAGCTGGCATTTTCCTGGTTATCTTCTCCAAGGCAGGAAGAAGAGACATAAATATGTATGGCATCAGAAATGGCATCAGAAATATCTCTTTATCCTTCCCAGTACAAATTAAGTGCAGGAAAACTACTCCTCCACAGAGGCCACTCTCACTGAAGCGATGGCCTAAGCACAGCTAAGTCCAGAGACACCAACCAAAGTCAACTCTTACAAAATAAAATGTAACACACTTAGGTTCAGGTATTGACACTGCAGGACATCGCTTAAATCTGGATATACTTCTCTATTTTGGTTCAGCTGCCTGTTTTAAGTGCACCAAATGCTTTCCTTTGAGCTTCCACACAGACATCTCAGCATCCTTCACCCACAGGGTGCCAGGTTCACAAGATCCTGGATATTGGTTCAGGACACAGCAGGCAAAAAATTTTCTTCTACAAGTTTTGGCCTCAGCTTAACCCCATCCAGTTCCTATTCTTGAATCTTAAGTGGTGCCTCAAACCTCTTTCACTCAAAGCTTATTTTGGGCCAATAAAGAAATAGCGAAGCACATCAGATCCAGGAAGTTCTCTCCAGGTTTTTACATCTCACTCTCTTCAGCACAAGCTTTTAGGGGCAACCCGCCCGCAGCTCTTGTAAGTGGGGCTGAGAAGCAGCACCTCACAGCCTTTCCTCCCCTGTTCTTCTCCTTAAGAAGAGCGTTGCTGCTTTTCAAACTCATCCTAAAACCGAAGCAGCGCCTGGGGCCGCCGCGGCTCCCAGGGAAGCGCCAGCCCCGAGGTTTCCCGGGGGCGCGGCTGCGATTGTCACTTTGCTCCTCCTGCCAGCTCCGTCCCTCTCCAGCCCCGCCGCGGAACCAAGGGCTGCAGCTGCCAGCGCTGCCACCACCACCCCTTCTCAGCTCTCAACATCCCCCCTTTAAAGCTCACAGCGACCACAGAAACTACCAGAAGTATTTTGTTGGCATTTGCAGCTGCACGCTTCTCACCCTGGCTCCGGTCAGCAGACTTGGCAAATCACTGAATTCAGGGAACAACTGCAGGCCACAGTCCTTCCCTGCAGCTGGGGAAGGCAAACCCACGGGACAGCTGCTGGCAGCTCAAGGGCTAAGTAAGAGACAAAATAAAAAACAATTAATGGGATTTCTTATTCATCCCCAACTTCGATATAAATATATCATTTTTTACCTTTGCAATTAGAAATCTGCACTGTTTTTTCCCCAAGGTAAGAAAGTTTCATTACGTTCATTTTGCACATTTAGACATGACAAGAAACTCAAATTTTTCCCAGGACATAATGCTACAATAGACACCTCTTCTCTACTCTCAATCACTGCCATTCTTTTAAGACAGTTCACATTTAATATAAAAGGAGTAACAGACTTTGACATGTTAGAACTTAATTCTAGAACTATGATTTTTGGAGCTCACTGAATGCACAGCTGGAGATACCAGTGAGTGGAAGAAAATAGAAATGTTTCTAGGATTAAAGCTCAAGTTCTGAATTACAATCTGCATGAAAAGTCAAATATTTCTTTCTGTGATACAGGCACTAAGAAGCGAACATGCATCACCGAAAGACACTGTGTCAATTTCTCTCAAGGGAATGCATTTTACACCAAAAATATAGAATAAACCCACAGAGCATCAAAAGGATCATGGGAGACAGACAACGGAGTTTTGAAAAAAAAAAAAAAATGATGACAACACATGACATCTACAATGTACACACACACCCTGGAAGGTTTATATACGCTCTGTATATATTTCAAAGTACACACAAGCTGCCCATGTGGCAGGTTGAGAAAATAGGAATACATCTTGGGAAGGTCATGAAGGAAAAAACCACAGAGGAAAACAAGAGTTATTTACATTCAATAATTCAGTAGCCTTTAACACCTCTATATACAAACAGGCTCTATTTATGTACAGACTGCGCTGGGAGCTGAGTGAAGTTATTCCAAACACAAAAGAAAAATACAAAACCTCTTGATAATTCACTTGAACAAGCGTTTACAGGTTGCAGAGATTTCTCCATTTACAAAGAAAATATTACACATGGAACAGAGAACTTGCATCTTTGGGGAACTTTAAGTCCTTACAAGAGGCGTGTGTTCCCAATGAACCACACAGCCACTGGAAAAAGTGGAATACTTGCAGTGCAAGGAGGTTTTCAGGGGGTTATAATTGCATTTATCATGCCAGACATATCTTAATTATGAAACTAGTTAACAAGTCGTAATTTAATTCCTGTCAAGGGACAGTTAGAAAAGAAAACCCAAAATTTGGGTTTTCAGTTCCCAAATCAACTCAAATATGTACCTTCCCCTTCTGCAGCACAATTC
This sequence comes from Tichodroma muraria, assembly GCA_013390105.1. Classification (NCBI taxonomy): domain Eukaryota; kingdom Metazoa; phylum Chordata; class Aves; order Passeriformes; family Sittidae; genus Tichodroma; species Tichodroma muraria. Next base: position 44,301 of record WAAG01045953.1, read on the forward strand.
CCAAATCCACAGTACAGAAGTTGCTGCCATTTTACACGTGGCATTGCCCTGTTACCAGAGCCCTCCGTCCTTTAGAGGTTTCATACCCATTTCAGATGCACCAAGCATTTTGTATTTCATTTTGTACAAAGCAGATCAATACCCCACAAGCAGGAAAAAACAGAGACCACCCTTGCCTGGCCTGGTAATTTATGATGCAATAATTGGTCTTTTTTTCCTCCCCAGGAGGATGTTTGTCTCACAGGCAGTGCTGCAAAGGGACACCACTCACTGTTCTTATCCCATCCAGGGCAATTTATTATTCCCTTTCTCTCCAAGCTTTATCAGCAGCTCATGCAGGGAACAAATACCAAAATCCACACCCCAAGCACCGAGTAGGAATTTTCAAGAGAGAAAATGCTGCTGTGGCTTGAAGGCTGTTTTCTTTTTTTTGATGTTAACTTTCAAGATGTTACAACAGTCCAGAGCTGTGGCTGCAGCTGTGTTAGTAAGCAGATGGCAAAGCCAAGGCAGAGATGGCACAAGGAAGAGGCAAAGAAGAGCAAAGAGAGGAATGGATTTTCTGGAACAGTCCTTATGGATCTAGGAAGTACTGTCAGCATTTCTCCCCTCCAGGGGACACAAGTCCACAGGGAGTTTAAAAGGCTGAAGCAAAATAGTGTGGTTTGCTCATCAATACAGGGAATATCAGATTTGCTCATCCCAACAATCAAAGTGAGCACATCAGGCTGAGAAGAGCACTTAGGAACTGAGTGTATTTAAATCACTGCTAAAAAAAAAAAAAATTAAAAATCACTAATTGTGGATCTACCACTTCCAGAACTACTTTACTGAGGATCAAGACCTAAAATGTTATGCCACCATCTCAGAGGGCAGAAGTTTCTGCAGCAAATAACAATTAAGCAGCAGAGACAGGGCAGTCCACACAGAGCCTGCCATTACTGGCAGTTTGGTTCGCTGTCTGCTGCAGCAGTAATCTGTCAACACACTCCTCAGAATCCCAGCCCTGCTCCTGGAACGGGTGCCAAACACATCCCCTGGTGGGTACAGAACACAGGAACAGCCTCCCCCACACCCTGTGCTCTAGAGCTTGCCAGGCCATCATCAGCTCCCAGTGCTATGACAGTGCTCAGGCTCCTTCCCTTGCTCCCAGGAGCCCGAGGATGCCCCAACACCGAGCACCTGCATTCCAGGTATTTACAGAGGAGCAGCAGAGGATTTACTCCAGACCTGCATGAGCAGGGGATTCATCCCTCCTGACCAGTTCATGCTGGAGCTGAGGGAAGTGGGCAGAGTTCCTTCCCTGCCAAGCAGGGGCTCGGTGACCACACTGAGCTGCTGGCACAGGGAGCGTTAACGGAGCCTCAGGAGCAGTAATTCCGTAAGGGAACCCCCTTCAGCCTCACCTGTGGAACTTCAGCCCCCCTCTTTCTGACCCTTGAGTGGCTCACCGAGTGCTTCAGAGGTGCCACACCTGCAGCCATCCTGCTCTGGAACTGAGCCTTCCTTGAAATACACACGGAGGTTTAGACAGAGTTTAGTTCTTGCCTCATTAACGAGTTCAGCTGAGAGATTTGGGCCGCAAGACAGAAGCCTGGTTAGAGCAGCCTGGAACATGCCAAGTCCTGTTGAATTCCAATTGTACAGACTTGTTAGTTTTTTTGGAATATGGTGATTGCCTAAACAAGACTCCACTTCTTGTTAGTACAATAACTTTTATTTGACATCTACAAGATCATTATCTTGTAGTTTTTTGGACAGGTTTATACAATCTCAATTTTTCAATAGTGCAACCTGTGCAAGCAAGAAATGACAAACATTGTCCTTCACTTTCTTATAAACATCTACTATTATAGGCAAAACAAAACTTACCCATATTATAGATAAGTGACTATTCACATTTGTACATTACAATTTCTTTTAAACAGCTCCAGATAAACTCTACAATGTCTTACAACATATTAAACATAACAGAAACAGCACATACAGCGGAACCCTCAAGTGTTTCCCATTCTCTAATTTACAGCTCAAGTAAGGTTTCATCTTACAAGTGACAAATTAAATTATGTTAATGAAGTAAAAAATATAAGATTGTATGTGAGATGGAAGTGAATTTGCACTTAAGTTTCCATAACCACCTCAGATTAAGGAAATGTTTCAATTGAAGGAAAACAGGCATCCAGCCATCTTTGCAGTACACATTAGGAATACCATTAATACATTAAAAATGAACTAATTTTAATTTAAGATGTTTATCACAAAAAGAACATGTTGTAGACTCAAATATATAACTCCCAGGAGAGAACCAGAAAAAATGCAACACCTGGGTATAAACACTATAAAAATGCAATAACCAATGCTGTACAACTAAGATTGTGTTTCTCTCTGAATTCCTGTCTCGTGTGTTTATGCTGTCCATGCCCGTTTCCAAAGACATGCACTGTCAAACAGAAACTGGGAAGGAACCTGAATGCATGATGTGCAACCTCTAGGTTTCATGCTTTTATAAACTCAAATTGAAGAGAAAAACCCAATATATATTTTCTATATATATACTCAATACATGCATTCGAGATCTCCCACAGCAATGGCATCGATGCACTGCGTTAAACCCTGAGCACTGTATGACAAGATAAAAATAAAGCCTGCTTGGGGATTTTCAAGCATTTTCAAACAAATTGTGGTTTGTAGCTTAAAAGGCCAAAAGTAAAAGCAAACAGGAAGCACTACAGAGAGCATAAGGAAAGACAGATGCACCACCATAAACAACTGCTGGCTTTCAGTTCTACCAACCTTTTTAGATCTCTTTATTCCCAAAGTATCTGAGACACAACTGAACTGAAAAAGTTATATTTCTTTGGAATCTGTCCCTGATTTTTAGGCAAGTGATATGCTTTTACAGCCTTTTCCTCAAACACCAAAGTCAACACCTGTAGCTTGTCCTCTCATGCGTTGTTGAGGTTGGTGATGCTCTGGGGGTGGTGCTGCTGCCAGATCTGCTGCTGCTGCACTGCGAGCTGCTGCGACTGGTCGGACGTCGACAGGAGGTTCACGAGGGGTGACACACAATTTGCAGGAATGATCAAACCTGAGAACAGCAACACATCAATGGTTTCATAAAAACGCCGTCAGTTGTGTTCTTTAAGAGCTCAGGCTGATGATCCCCACCCTTTCATTTATGCAACGTTCAATAGTGACTCTTCTGACGTCAGGTCTACTCAGCACAGCTACAAGTCCTGCTCCTCAGTCCTTCACAATCCTTTAAGTTGTGAAGCAGGAGAAAAGTTCCCATTTTGCCTGAAAACAAACTTTATTCTCGTGTTACCTGCTGTCACGAGAATTCAGCTGTTTTTGCTTTTCTTGTCTCACAGAAGTTACATCACCATGAAAATTTAAACATGGAAAAACCTACTTCCAACATCCTAGAAAACTGGTACTAGAGGAGGAGTTGCCATGATATTGGCACATCCATAGGAAGTCCACATTTAAGAAAACATTTGGAGAGTTTGGTTTCTGAGGTCCCTGTTTAGAGGGCTTCACTATGAGGTTTACTGAAGAGACAATCATCTTGAAGTCATTCTACACACTTTCAGTAGCTCAAAAACCATGAAAACCATTATTTCAAAGGCCTACTATTCATTGCCAAAAGTGAGGGGAAAAGTGAAGCCATTATGACGTCAAAGAACCTTGGCTGGAGCAGGCTGTACACGACATTTTCGCTGCAATAAATCTAAAGAACTGAGATTAAGTGTTCCAAAGCCTGGCTGAAAAGAGAACTGCCTTCATCAACCTGCCTCAACATATTGTATTGTAGAAGATTTCCACAGCCGCACTTCTGCCCCTCTGCAGCAGACAAGCCTGTCCTCTTTTGAACATCTTTATCCAAACTCAGCCACGTGGCTGTCACCCCAAGGTGCAGCAGAGGAGCAGCCCATGCACCTACCTACGATCCTCTGCCCGTCCTCTGTCCTCAGGCGAACGATTTGCATTTTGACGTTTGTGCCGCTGACGGAGGCCAGGACTCCTTCCACCTTCGTCCACACGCTCAGCACGGAGCCACAGAGCACGTAGTAGGTTCTGCAGCGCAGCCCCACCTCACACACCAGCCCCAGGCCTGCCTTCTTGCAATTGCCTCTCCTGCAGACAGAAAGCTTTCGAAACCATTCTGCAAACAAAACCACCTAATTTCATTAAAAATGAGCCTTGTGCTTGTTTAACGTGCATTCGGAGTCGAGCAAGGGCTGCACACACACTAAGGGAAGGATACTTGGAGCACAGGTAATGGTAAAGCTTTGGGAAGGGTTGGCCTAGTTAAGCCCCCATCTACAAAATGCACAGACAGAGCTTTGAGTCCAAGATACCATCATTGAGGTCACCTGAGAGCTAATGTTACAGGATACCGGTATCCGATCAGGGTATTTCAGAAGCTCCAACATTAATCTGAAACTTCTACCAGTTATGCAGCTCCTCAGGCATTCAGCCATCGACTGAGTTCAGACACACAGGAGGCAGCAGCTGTTTCTGACATACATCTCAACTCTAAGCATCTCCCTCCCAATAACATTTGAACTATCAGACTACAAGTAACAGAACAGATTAAGCCACTTGAAGCACAAGCTACTCCTGAGTCACTCTGAGTGTAATTTATACATTAACATTCAAAGACTTCAGGGCAAGTGCAAAGCTCGATGTTTTCACTCAGAAGTTGGGTCATTTGACTGGTCATGGGGTAACTTCCCTTACACAAGAAACACAAGACATTACAGAAGGCACAGAAGAGCAGAAGCAGTGATAAACCGGTCCAAAGTGAAACAGGAGAAGTTAAAGCACAAACACTGACCAGTAGGCGTGGGTGCAGGTGTCTGCAGAGGAGTTGTACTGCTCCAGCCAGTGTGGCAGAGCATCCTCAGAAGGTACCTGGAAGAGTCATCCAAAGTGGGAATAAATTAAACACATCAAACCTCACACAGAATAAAAACGATTTGGTCATTATCATGAGAAAGGAGGGAGCACCAACATCAGGACAGTGTAGAGAGGTAAAGCATCCTACATTATAATAATTTCAAACTATTCATCTCAAAAGATGAGCAAAATGCTTAAACACAGCAGAACCTCAGAGTTTTTTCAATAACCCACCTGATGTGAGTTTCCTTAAGTTCTTCCAAATTCAACACTTGTTAGACCCTAAGGAACCTCATTTTTTATTACCACGCCACAGATAATTTATATTCAGAAAGAAGTTCAGAAATGGATATAGGAATGCCAACATCGTGTAGACTTGCTTAAAAAGACCCAAATAAAAGCTCTGCTCTGGAGAAAGAAGCCTACTTTTTGACTTGTCAAAATTATACATAAATACAGCAAAAATAAAGCCCTTATAATTCTTCTCACACTTTTCTAAGTTAAAAACAATCATAACTTTAATGGTTACCTTCTTATATTTCTTTTTCAGGTCTGCACATGTTTCTAGTTTGAGTTGTTTCCCAGTATTTGGTCTGTATATCAAAAAAAGCTTCTTTTTAGGATTCACTTCTTTTACTAGAATTGCTGTTTTCTTGTTATTTCTTATCTGGAAAAAAAGAAAAAAAAAACTTCCTAAATTAAAAGATGATCAATGTATCTGCTTAAGTGATTCCATACTGTGTTTTTTACAGAATAATAGGAGTGTGTAATAATAATATAACCAAGGACAGTGTGTAATATAACCAAGGACAGTAATCCACCTCTAGAGCACAGTAATCCACATTAACCTCACGGTGAAACCATAAGGTCTCCTGGTGCAGGTTTAAGTAAGAGCTATTAATTTGGGCTCATATTCCTACCAGAAAATATTCTATGGAGGTAAAAGGAAGAATTTCACACTCAGTGTTAAAAACCTCTTAAAATTAATTTTAATGTAAGACTCAATATATTTTGCAAAACAAGTTTTTCAGTTTAGCCCCCCAAACCTCTGAACATAATCCAAGACACAGAAAAATCTTACCTGTAGTGATAAATAAAATCCATCATCTGGGCCTGTCTGTTCTGCCCAGATCTTTGTTGCTTCATCCCAAGACATTCCTCTCTCCACACTGATCTACAAGAGAGCAGTGCAGGGGTATTTGAGGGAGGGAACAGACTTTGAAATAGTTACACACATGGGAACTGAACACATTATAAAAACTTACTGGCAAATGCTATTAGCTCCTACAGAGATGATACAGGATTAACTTACTGTGTACAGCTCCACATGTCCAGAGGTAGAATATCCAGGAGTTAAAAACTTCTTAACATCTGCCTTCCTCACTTTCTCATCCCCAGAGCCCAAATCTGAAAAGGAAAGCAGAGCTCTATTCTGCTGCTCTATTCTCACTGAAGTTCAAGAGCACAGTGAAATGATTTACCCACCTAAGATGCCCATGTCATATCTTCCATTCTTCTTAGCATTTTGAATAACTGCATTTAACGTGTCAGAGAAGTACTGGAACAAAGCATTCTGCTGATGCACTTCCATACCAAGAATTCGATTCAGAAATTTTCCTATGTTGTTGTAATCTTGAAAAAGAGTAAGAAATACATGTATTAGGTCAAAGATTAAGTTTGACAAGCCCTCAATCAGTATTCAAACACTCTTACAAACACTACTTAAATACATTCTTTCAGAAATGCAGAAAACATTAAGTTCTTCAAAAAATGTCACTTTTCAGATAGTTAGAAGTTCAGCTCTGCTGCTGAATCCACTGTCATGACATAAGATCTTCCCAGGGACATTCATTGATCCCATTGAACACCCAAGTACCTTTATCAAGTGTCAGTATTCCAGATCTGTCTTCTACATTTATCAAGCCTACGCCAATCAATCCCTGACGAACGTCTAGGAAAGAGAAAAGTTAAATCATAGCTGCTTTGCCATCTAAAAATAACCCAGTGAAGTAACAGCTTGTTTAGCCATAGGATCCAATTCCAAAGCCTCTGACATCCCTCACTTCCCATTACTTGCAGTTCCCACCTAACAGGTCAATAAGCAAGACACAGCTTTGCCTTTTGTCCCTGCAGGAAGCACAGGCAGGGGAAAGCACCAATGGCACCATGCATGAGAACAGTTCCAACAGGTAATTGGAAAATGAAGATAAAAACCTGTTTATAACACACTGGCCAAGCAGATACAGAACATTCCTTATGCTGAGAGTTCACAGATCTGGTTTCAAGTGTGAACTTCAACATTCAAGCAATGTGCACAGACTCTCACTGGGCGTTTACTCCCACCTGTCCCAGCTGATCATTTTAAATTGTAACAATGTTTTACAGCTCTAACAGTATTTCAATTTTCTGTGTACTGGAGAAGGATCAAAAGGTAGCTATCACAGCCAGTGCATTATCTTACCTTTGAAGAAGTCTCCAGGAAAATCAGGAGGAGGTGAGACCATTGGGGAGTCCAAGTTCACAATGGATTTCATAACAATCTCCAGAGCATTTCTGCCATACTGTGTAAGGAAAAAAAAGCTGCTCTATCAATGCCATCCAGTGTTTGTGCCTCAGCCCTAGCTACAGATGGTTTAACAGGTATTTATAATTCACAATGAAAGGCTTTTCTGTGCAATAGTGAAGGGAATTATCACCTTCATGTAGTATAGTATATAACTGAAAACAGTCCAGTCCTGATTTTTAATTAGAACTGCCGAATTAATCTTTCATTGTGGCTTAAAGGACACGCCCCATTTACTTAAGACTTTGATTGTTTGCAAAAGCAGAAAAGTGATTTACACATGGCCTCACAAACAAAACTGTGGGTTACAGAAAGAGGCCTTCCATCAGAAAGTGATACAGTTAAAGGCAAGGGATGGAGAGGAACCTTCCTCAACAGGTCATTGTGGAATAAGCACCACAACATGAATTTTTCCCCAACAGAAAGAGAATTGTCACCTTGTTGTCAAAATTGAATCTGCTGAGGTCTCGAGTTTCTGTGGCCCGCCTGTCCCCGTGGGTGAGGGCTCCCTGTTAAGACAGATCATTGTCATTAAATACAACTTCTAAGAAAAAGAAATCTAAGTTGCATTTCTTCAAAGGAAGGATTAGACTTCTTGAAACATCTTACCAAACTCTCCAGTCTTTTTGCAACTATGGATGCAAATCTTTGCTCTCCTGCCAGTTCAGAAATGAGGAACACATACTCTGGAGCAGTCACTTGGTTGGATCTATGAGTTCTTCCTGGATAATTAAGTAGAAGCACATATATTACATAAATTCTATTTCACTGAATATTTCTAGTAAAATATGAACTGTGAAGAGCAAGGAAAAAAAGGTAGAATTTACTCCTGCATAAAATTAGTTTCTGCTGTAATACAGCAAACAGAAGGTAGCACAGAGATACTCTAAAAGCTCCAGAGCTGCAGCCTAGGCTTGTTTGTGACGTTCCTTTCAAAGCTTTCAAGACAACTAACTAGCTATGACCACAGATAAAGGTGATTCTGTCCATAGGTACAAGAGACTGCAGTTAAGTTCAGTTATTATTCCTGACTCTGCTGGGCAAGGACACAGAGTGATTTACCAAACTGCTGGATTGCTCTGTCCGCGCTCCACGGCAGCTCCAGGGTCATGTGAACCCTCCGCCTCTGGTTCTTGGCCCTGCGGTCTGCTTGCAGTGAGATCCCAGAGCTGGCAGCCTCTGAGATGATGGCAATGTTCTTTGATTGAGAAAAGAGCAGTTAGTTAGCCACAAATCCAAGATCAAGCTTCAGTTTCCGCTTTCCAAAAAAAAAATAAAAATTAAAATCTCATTTTGCAACTATTACCAAACATGGGTCTGGAATGGTTTCACTGTTACTCACAAGGCAGAGGGAGGGCAGCAAAGGTGTGGCTTTCTGTATCAGAGTTAGAAATGCTAATGAACTTTTCTGAGTGAAAGGAGGGGGTTTTGCTTTACTTTTCAACATCAACTCCCTGTGCAAACAAAAACTTGCCATCCCACAGGGGAGGTCTGCCTGACACTGGCCTGCACTTCAGAAGGAAAGGGGAGGCACACAGGCTTGCTCCAGTAGCAAACCACAGAACAGACAAAATGCCGCTGCTAATGCTGTACAAGGAAGAGGATCAAGCCATTCCAGTGCCTGAATGCATTTGCCTCGAAAGAATGCAAACGTTTGGACTGTGCACAAGCCACTTGCAGGAACCCGAGTTTTACCCTCAAGTGTCACAAGGCACCACACAAGCTCCATGCACAGTGACATTTACTCCATTTGCCCTCTTGTGGCAGCACGGCCCAAGTGAACCACTGGGAAGGGCTTCCCCCCCACTCCTTTTATCAGATGCAATTCTACCATTATGCAGGTCAGGATTTTCTTTCAGAGTGCAATATAAAGGGCAGAAGCCACCACTCCTCCCAGTGCTACTTCTTAACCCTTGTTAAGGTTAACAGGCCCCACCTTTTCCCTTCACCCCTCACTGTAAGTGTTCATACAGTGGTCTTCCCCATTTCCCAATTTAATTATTTCCTCTTGGAAGGGGAAGTGCAGTGACCCAGATCAGTGAATCAAAGACATGAATCACAAATCTGCCTTTTAAATACTCACTGTTTTACAAAACCAGCTTAAAGGTGCCAGCTTTCAGTTTGGCACATGGGTGCACACCAAGCACAGGCCCCTGAGGTCACCCAAACTACAGCCTGACCTTTAAACACACTGGACTGCTGAACACGCTGATTTGAAAAACAAAACAGCCAAGAACTGAAAGTGCTTCCTAACTAGTACTTACAGTACCTGCAAGTCCCTGGTGAACAGCTTAGAGTTACTACAGCATCTGGCACATTTATCTACCGTCTCTCTCTTCAAGGATTACCTTATCTCCATCCATGAACCTCTGCTTTTCTGTGATGTTCAGGATCTCAACGGGCACATCGAGCTCAGACCTTGACTCGTAAGAGATGCTGCCATCATCATTGCTCACCACTCTCCCTTTGCGGCCTGTCATCTTTGGAGAGGAACACAAAGCTCAGCGTGGCAATACCGAAACCACCCCAGCACCCAAAAGCTCCAAGCAATATTATTTATCCATGTACCCACATTAAAATGCTCAGTAATTTACTCCAAGTGCAAAACAACATTAGAGAACCTGGGTGATTTTTTGGCTGATGTCATTATCTGCTATGTGGAACATGACAGAGCAAATCTAGGTAGAAATGATGTTGTATTATGCTACTGTTCATAAGGGATTTACCAAGAGCACTAAGAAAATAAACTAAACAGACAGCTCAGGCTGCCACTGATCTTAACAGGGTCTTTTGAATCACACTGATGCTGCTACTTGATAGAGACAGGTAGCTTAAAGACGTGTTTCTGAAGTTATTGAGAGATTAATTAATCAGGCTTTTCATTAACACATTAAGGTTCTTAATCTCCCCTGCCTTGGAGGATGAACTAAAGCTCCTGTCTGTTTAATACACACCAGCAGCAAATTGACTACAGCCAGTCAGAGAAACAGACCACAGTAAAGCAAAAGAGAAATGGGTGTGATTTACCCAACTAGAAACTATCAAATCTCAGAAATAAAGTGTTCACCCACTCAGAGCTCCCTCTGTATTTTAACACAATCTTCAAGTTACTCTTTCATTCAGAGGTATCAGCAGAGTAACCTCTGCTCTCATTCCCGAGATCACTGTCTAAAACTGACAAACAACCTCTTTAAAAACATTCTTTTTTCCCTGTATGTGAACACCAGCCTACCTCTGCAACATTTTCAGGACCACCCAGCTCATCTATAAGCTCATCCAGTGTATTAGGTGGAAGATCTTCAGCCAGCTTTTCCAGTTTATCCAGCAGTTCTTTTTTCATTTGTTGGGCCCTTTCAACAGCATCCTGACTCGTTACAAAGCTGCTGTTTGTGTTACTGTTTGCTGAAAGTCAAGAAAGACTCTTTGAGATTTAGAATTTTATTGCCTAACTGCTAGGAAATGAATCAACATCAAAGGAAGTTGCTCTTACCAGACGTGTTGGTACTAGAAGTGGTGGTTCCAACAGTGGAAGTGAAACAGCTGGGTCGTTTGGATCCCAGACCAGAGGCTAGTAAGGCACTTTGAATAGAATCTGGGTCTATGCTCTTCTTCTTTTTCTTTTCTTTATTTTTTTTATGTTCTTTTCTAATCAACCAGGGATCTGAAGTTAAATAAAAGTTTCAAACATTTACTAAGCAGCCATCCATCCCTTTGAAACAAATACATGCTCATTGCATGAAGTGACTTACAAAAGTCTGAATTCCAGCGTACAAAAATCTGATTGAAGTTTCACATTCTACTAATTGCAGTTTCACTGGAACTCAACTACATGCTTAGTAAACACTTATCTGGGGCTCACTGAAATGTTTCGGAAGACTTTCTGCTTGCTCTCTGCAAATACAACTACTTGGTTGATGAAACACTTAAAGACTGTCTTACCATCTTCATCATCTTCACTGGATTCATCTCTGAACGGGTTGAAGTCATCATCGTCTCCAGAACTCAAAAATTTGGAGCTCTCATTGTCACTTTCTTCATTGTCTGAAGCATCAGACTCACTTTCACTCTCATCAGAGCTGCTACCTGCAAGGCCACCTGTTTTGCGGGCTTTTTTGGCTTCTCTGCTTATTTCTTCACCTAATTCCATCATCCCAGAAGAAAAAGAAGTTAGTTTAAACCTTGTAGTCTACACACTTGGAGGTCTGTTTTACCACACAAACTAGAAAGATATTCAACTTTTGAAAACAGAATTATTGAAAAGAATCTAAGTTTTAAGCAAGACCTCTCTCCCAAGTTTTTTATGATCACCTACTTTTAAGATAATCAGTTTGTGAAGGGGATGGTATTAGGCTTCTCTTCATTGAGCCTCAAAATAAAGAAAAAGTTACTTGAGTGACTACATCAGGAAGTGGTATGACACAGGCAAGGCATTTTGGGATATGGTTCCATAGCTGATCAACCCAATTTTAAGCAAAATTAACTAAAATATACAGGTTATATTGCTTCAACAGCAAGATAACATCTATTAATGGCAATCTCTAACAACAGCCTTAAGAGATCTGCAATACATTCTCTCTCATGGATGACTGTACAGATATTCCCTTTTTTCCCCCCACGAAGTTCACTCTTAGGCAGCTCTGAAGTTGCCAGTTCCACTGTGGCATCAGTGTAGGAACTTGAGCATTACCTTTTCGTTTCTTTACTTTGTTCTCCTTGCAAGGGCTGTCTCGGGGTGAATTGTTATTACTTTGAGCAGTCAGGTCAATTCCCAACAGGCTAAACAGCTTCTTCCTGTCAGGAGCTGGAAAGTGCTTTTCAATAAGAGACTGGAATACTCCCCTGTTTAAGAAAAAAAGGGTTGCTCAGTGGAATTTGCATTTATTTAAAATATAAACCTGTAGCATTTAACAGCTTGCTTGACTTCTCTGAAGAATGACTCCCTGTGAGTACAGTTGGGCACTCTCTGTATTATCACCCTCATCACTGTATTTTACACCTTCTTAAAAGTAAGAGACATTTCTTTTACAGCACTGTTATAACTTGTTAAATTTGTTTTTGGTAACAGGTGGCATTGCTACTGTCGTTTTTTTATGTCTCTATTTAAGTAAAAGATTAAGTTCATTTATTAAGATCTTCAGCAGGGAAGCCTTGGGATTGGTTCTGGTCCATCTGATCAAAGAGGGAAGTCATGGTCTGTAACTTGCTCTGGAATAAATGCAGCACACACTTGGCAGGTCTCCCCATCCTCCCAGCTTGAGGGGAACAGTATGAGCTGTTCACACCTGAAAACACCAGTTTGGAATGCCAGGAGAAGCAGGAGCTAAACCACTGCCTCACCTGAGCAGTGCTGCCAGATTCTAGGTACAGGCAGCTTCAGGGAAGAACATCAGAACTAAAGGATTCCCAACCTTGTGTGCACTGATGCACATTTGACACACACAAGGACAAATGACTACACACACACACACAGCTGGATGGAGGTTAGTTTTGTAAAGAACCGCTTTAAAATTCAGTCTTACTTTGCTGTGGAAACGAAGTCATTCAGTTCCCCACCACCTTCTTCCAAAGCTTCCAATGTTCTTGCTTCTCCTGTCGACTGCAGGCCAATGACAACGCACTGAAAATGAATACCAAACACTGTCACTATGATTGAGCTGTAAGTTTATTTTGCCTGAATTTCTGCTCATTAGATACCATTAAGTAAAAAAGCATGCTCCTACTAGGGCTGAAAATATTTGTAA
>WAAG01045954.1:0-72086 GCA_013390105.1 Tichodroma muraria
TACATTTAAAAAAAAAAATAAATTGGCTGCATGGAAAGAAATCCCTTAATCCCAGGAGGGTTTTCTCCCTCTCTGGCCTAACATATGCTGTCTTGTGAGCTGAGTGCTAGTATAAATACAGGTCCAGTGAAAGCTTAAGATGGTAAAAACTGTTGCTAAATAGAGTTTGGGTGCTTTTGGGTTTTTTTCCTCCACTAAATCAGCTAAATGCATAACTACAAAAGCCACTGGGAATAATGGTCAGTGTAGGGTTTATTAAAAACTCCTTCTCCTTAAAAAGGAGCTGGTACATTATACCTCAAATAGTCCCTGGAGCTCAGAGTAGTTTGGTGGATTCTCTGGGTGTGTGGGGACGGGGCTGGGCAGGGCCTGGCTCTGCAGGTGCTGCCAGTCGGGTTCCTAGTCCTGCTTTACACCAGTTCAGGTGCTCAGTCAGCAGCGGCTCCTGCTGGAAAGCAAATGCAGCTGCACTGAGCTAAACTGAGCTCGCTGCACAAACTGCAGCACGAGTGAGGGGTTCTCACTAATCCTGGCCAGTCCTGCCCCAGGTCCAGGAGTAGCTCTGCAGCAGCTCAGTGCCTCCATTCTCCTTTTCCCCAGCAATGCTGAAGGCCCAGGAGGGACTAATGCACATCTCTGCTGAGTTAACAGAACTGCTACTGAATTCTGGCTTTGTTAAAAATGAGATTTCTGTTGGTGTGGCAAAGGCAGTTTGACTGTGAAATCTAGTACCAGAAGTAAATTCTGACAAGGCATTTGTATTAACTCTGCAGTTAAACCAAGAATTAAGTGGCTGCTGGACACACCTGAGCATGAGCTGCCACTGACTCAGGTCCTTGTAAATCCCTTGGGGCGGCTGGAGTGAGACACTGAGCAGTGTTTGTAAATGCAGAGATGAGGGGTTTATTTCAGAGCAGTTTGGTTGCAATGGAAGACAGGTGTGTGACTGGTTTGGTTATTTTCTATAGCAATATAAAAGCATAAAAATGATACTTAAAAACATGAAAGAAAGAAAGAAGGGCCAAGAGCAGAAAGGTTGGTAATCACCACCCATGGATCAGTGATGGTCAGAGTCTTGATCCACCAGAATTGTGTTCAGAGAGACCTGGGCAGGAAGCTGCTGCCAGCTGGGCAGACAAGGCCATCCCTGGGGTGGTGACACCAGGATCTGGGTCCCTGCTGGGAGGGAACAGCAGGAACCTTAATCTGGGATTCAGACATCTCTAACTGCACCAAAGCAGTGACTCCAGGATTATCCTCTCAGCTGCTGTTGGCATTTCTGGGTCAGGAGCTCCTCCCCTCTGCCCCAGCCAGCTGTGCCCTCTGTTCTGACCTGGAAATTAAACTTTCCCATCATTATTCCCCCCTACAGTTAATTTTTAGCAGTGCTCACTGCACAGTCAGGTCTGGCCTTGGCGGTGTCAGTAAAAAGCAACAATTCCCAGTTTCTTGGTAAAACTGGCCCAGCAAAGGTCTTAAGTCCAGTCAGTGCAATTGGTCAGCACTAATTACAAAGGAGAAGGTAAATTATCCCTAAGAGGGATGTCACACACTAAGATGAATGTTTCAAGGACACCCAAACACCCTTTCTACCCCAGAATACTTCCCCAGCCCTCACCTTCCCACTGAAGCCCATTTCAGTCTGCTCCTGCACAGAATTTTTTTTTCCCATAAAGAAATATGGTCAGGAATACACACACACACACAAAAAAAAAAAAAAAAATCAATGGAGAGGATGTTCTTTACCTTAAACAAGACATTCCTGATTTATTTTGCCCCAAGAAGCCATGAGGAGGAGTCTGAAATTAAAAAGATAACTAGTTTTTCAAAGCTACCCAGGGACTTACAATGTCTGAGTTTCCAAGTTCTTCACTCAGCACCTTTCATTTAATTGGACATGAAGTGCTGGCTAAAATAAACATACTTATCCAAACGACTTAATTTTTTCAAGAGACACATCATCTGGTTTGAAAATCATGAGTTAATGGTTTCTTCTGGGAAATCAGAGTTAAAGTAAAAGCAGCTTACCTCTTCTGGGGTTTTTTTCTTCCACATTTTAAGCTTATTATAATGAAGTGAAAATTAGAGATAAATAATGTTTAGAGGGAGTTGCAGTCCAAATATCAATAATATCATTAAAAACCACACAACTATATGGAGCAGCCTCCTTCCAAGTCTCAGTTTACTACTGAGGAAAGCTTATGGGCATTCTCAGTTATCACCCAGGGATGACTCTTCTACCCTTGTTCTGTTTTAGAATATTCTGAGGACAAACTGGAGGTGATTTGTGTGTCTGGCTCTCCTCCCCTTCACAGGAGCTTTGTGGGGTTTTGCTGCTGCAGAGGCTGTTTGGGCATTCCAGGGAGAACTGGACACAGGGACTGTCACAATTCCCAGCAGATCTGGGGTGGAGGTGCCAGAGGGCCCAGCCAGCCCCATCCCTACTCCCTGACCCCCCAGTACCTGTGCACCCACAGAAAGACAAAATCCTAAACTGGCATTCCTTTGTGCCCATTTCACCAACTGCTATTGGAAAAAATCCATTTTTAGATTTATCCACCTAGTCCTGTCCTCCGTGGAGTTCAGCCAACACAAAAAACTCACCTGCACCTCAATAAACAAGAGAAGAGAGAGCCAAAGTGGTGCAGGGAAAGAGCCTGAGAGCACATCAGGGAGGGTGTCAAAGCAGCTGCTGCTGAAAGATCATTACAGTACAGAAACTGTCCTGGCACGTGACTGGAAATGTACAGGTTGTTTTATCAAGTGTGTTTTTACTTGCACTGCTGTTATTTATCAGTTACCTTTTAAAAATTATTCAGAATGTCATTTCTTGAGTTTTCCAAATGCAGCTGTCCCACTCAGAACTGTGGATGACTACATTAAAATGACGACATTGAATCTTAAACCTAAAATTTAATTTATTTTATTAAAATAAGATAATCAGAGGAACCTTGGCTTACAATAAATGCATTTTCTCAGGAGCAATAAAAACGAAATTAAAACCCAAATCAACAAGAAAAACTGTATATGCTCAGTTTCCTCTTGCTAGTGCATCTCTTGGACGACAGCTTCCGCTGGGATGCAGCCTCTGCAGGAGGTGGGAACATCCCTCAGCCTTTTCCAGCCCCCAGCCCAGCATTCCTCACTCACCCCTGCCTGGGCTGCAGGAACAGGTCCATAGTACCAAAGGCAGCTGGGAGGCTTCTCAAGATGACCAAAAAGCAGGACTGGCTCACCTCCTTCTCTGAGCAGGACAATTCACAACAGATTCCATCCTTTTGCAAGAGTTTTTCTTCTATGTGCAAAACTATTGCAAAACTATTTTGTGTTGAATTAGCATTTGAACTTATTTCATTGGCTTGGTGAAGTTCTTAGGCAGGAGCTGATTTCCAGAGTTATTTCCTCTTCCCACTCCAGGCACAACTCCCCAGGGTGAGGTGGCACTTGGCACGGGGCAGTCACAGCACCAGAACGTCACCTGTCCTAAGAGCCACCTCACTGAGCACAGAGCAAACCCAGCCAGAACCTCTGCCACAGAAACAGCCATCGCTTCCGGGAAGGGGAAAATAAGGCTCAAGTGCATCTATTAAAAAAATAGTAATAGATCTCTTGATTTGTAGTCTGTTACCTCTCCCAGAACAAGAGATGGTAGCAAAGGCAATGAGGAGCTGTGTCCCTGCAGGCCGAGGACTGCACGAATCCGGGGCAGCTTCTTTGTCCAAGTGGGACGCAGAGGATCCCGCTGCAGGAGCCCGGATGCCGAGGCCTGGGAAGCACACCCGGTGTTCTCCTGCTGCTCCAGCGGGGGGAGCAGGGGCAGGAGCAGCCCAGAGCACAGCTCAGAACACGGGCAGCCTGGTGGAGGTCAGCGTGCACGAGTTGATGTCCTCGGTGTGGGCGGCGCGGTGCAGGGAGGGCTCCGAGGCGCTGCGGTTGATTTTGGGTAGAGAGTGCTGCAGCAGCTCGATGGACGACAGGATCTGGGGGAAACAGCAGCTTAGAGAGGCCTGTGGGACCGGCAGCTCCCTGTTTCCATTGAAACATTCCTTCATTCACTTCTTACCAGGTTCAATTACGGTTTTAAGTTTTATTTTAATGCTCCGTGGGGCTCTGAAAACACAGAGTTGGAGGGGTCCAACCCTGCCCGCCCCTGTCAGTGCTGCGAGGGCCTCGGGGAGTTTCAGGGTGGTTTTCAGCAGCTCAGACTTTAGGACCAGTTAATTGGCATCTACCCCATCCTCCAGCAGAGTAACGGGGCAGGAACTGCATCCTCTGCCTGACATTTGAAAAGAACTTTCTAAACAATGCCTGTCTGCAACAGCTAGGAGTTATTTTTCTGAAATTGCTGATGCTTAATTAATTAATTACTCATAATTAATGAGTATAAGGAAATACCTTTCTCATCCCCATAGTGACAGGGAAAGGTAAAGCATCCCTTGTAAAAATACCAAAAATTGCTCCATGAATTTACATCCCCCTGTGGATTTCGTTTGCTTGTTCAGAGTTGCGGGGAAGGAATGGAGGAGCAGCCTCTCATTTCCCTCAACCCTACTCTAAAATAAAGTGGATGTCCAGAGACAGATTGCATTTTTATTCTGTGAGGGTGGGGTTTGGCTTCTCTCTAGAGAGGTCAGGTGTTGAGAGCCTGCTCTGCTGTTAGTCCAGCACAGCCTCAGCCTGCACATGCTGCACGTTGTGTGTCGTGAACTTTACAGAAACCACAAGTGCAGCCAGAACACAAACTGCCAAAAGAGCTGCATTATGAATAAAGACAAAGACAGGACACAGGCTGCGCTTCCTATTAACCAAAATTTCTATGTGAGCAGAGTCCTGCATGTGCTAAAGGCTCTTCATAAAACCCTCAGGCTCACCTGTGGGAACAGAGGTCGCTCTTCCCTGACTTTCTTCAGACAATCTGCTACGAGCCTCTTCATGGCTTTGGGGCAGTTCTTGTACAGCTTGCTGAGGTCTGGGGAGGCATAGCCCCGGCCAACCATGAAAATGATCTGCAAAACAACAACCAACAGCACAAAAGCCAGGTTACACAAGGGGCCTCACTGCTGGGCAGCTTTAGTGCCCCCCAGGGTGATGAAACTCGGGCCCAAAGGGCACCAGCAGAGCCCTGAGGCTTGGCTGGCTACAGTGCAGCTCAGTAAAGACTAAATATTCAATATTCAAAGGCTGGACAATAGTTACTGGGGTTTTCCCCTTAGTGAAAAGTAAATCCAATCTTACTGATGTAGCAGCAGCCTATTTAACCAAAATGGCAATTTCCTGTAACTGCAAATGTATAAACCAATATTTTATCGTGCAGCAAAAGCTGTAACCTGGGAATAAATTAACAGGGTACTTCAAATGTTTATAAACAAGGATTTTTTTCCTTTGAGTATCTGCACTGTCAATACTGGGGTGAACATTCAGTTACACATTTACTGCTGAAACAAAGCAGGTTGTCAGCACCACTTCAGCTGGTTTGCATTTGTATTTATCCTGCATTAATGTATTTATCCCTGCCAAGGGGCTGTGCCATGGCCAGAAATAAACGGGAGCGTTCCCAGAGGGTTCCTCACCTGATCTCTGTTGTTGATGTGGGAGTAGGGCAGCTCTCCTGTCATCAGCTCATATAACACTATTCCATAGGAGTAGACATCTGACTGGAAGCTGAAGGGGTTGCTGTCCTGCATCCGGATCACTTCGGGGGCCTGGCAGGGGAAAAAACTAATTATGAACAAAAAGAGAAAGCACAAGAGATGGGAAGGTATTCAGGAAGCAGAGACAGTGAGCTCAGCTAGAAATGAGCGAGCAAAGGGTACCCCCAAATCTTGGATGAGTTTACCTAAGGCTCTGGAGAAGTTCAGGCAGGGCTACTCCACATCTTATTAAAAATATCAGTACAGTTCAGAGCACACAAAAACATGAATGCTTAAATTGAACAAGCATTTTGCCATTAGAAAAAATATTATTATTTGGATTTGCAACATTTATTGACTCCTGTTACACAGAACTGAGCCTGAATTTCACCATCCGTTCTTAAACTGCTATCAAGGTTAAAGGGGAAAACCACAAAATTCTAATCTCTTGTAAACTGATACCAAAACACAGTCAGGGAGTGTGAAAGCCAAACACAAAATGGCACATATTGAAGATCAGGGAAGAAATGCAGGAACATTTTAACATATTTGCAAAATTATGAAGCTTCTTAAAATAAACAATGTCAGATGACTGAACAAAACAAGGTGTGAACTATCAAAAGAACTTTCCCATTGGGTAAGATTTTTTTCCCTCCTAAAGAATTCCCTCAGAATTATTAAGCAAAGCACTAAAGTACAGCAGCATGAAAACCACAATAAGGGATCACAGGAACCTCCAAGGAAACAGAAACAACCTCCCCTTCTATGACAGCTCAGCAAAGATGGGCTATAAATGACTAAAATACATTTTTTTAAAAAGCCTGCAGTGAGTAAACACACAGGATTTTCTTCCCCAAGGTCTGTTTCATGTACACAGATGCATTGCATACCACTGGGTAAATTAGTTTTAAATCCTTTCATGGAAAGTTTTCAAACATTCGGCTTTTTGTACAATTTTCTTAAAGAAAAGAACATTCTGCTTCTGAAACTTTGTTTCAGGTAATTTTACAGAGCACAAAACAGTCTTAGCCAAGCATCCTGATGTTTTTAATACACATTTCCAGATATACTGGCAGCCCTAAATATTTAAAATAACTCTCTAATATAGTCCCAGTGGAGAATCCATGGGCTCCTGGTGCCTATTTTGTACAGTTAATCCCTCCAGCACTTGCACTTTAACTTGTCCTACAGCTGGAATAAAAATCTACAGAGGACTTACAGACTCTTTCAAGACAGTGTTCAAGGGACAGAGGCACGAGGAGAACATTTAAAAGCAGGGAATGTTTTGCTCACCATCCACAGGATCGAGCCCGTGGGCTGCTCCACCTGCTGCGACCCACTCCACCTGGATTTTACAGTTGCCAGACCAAAGTCTCCTATTTTCACTGTGAGGCCTTCATGAAGAAATATATCTGTAGTTTTGTTAAAGAAACTGCAAAAAAACTGAGTCAACAGTTCTGTATTTTCTGCCCTGACTAGCAAGTGCTGCTTGTTTGATTTAAACCTGCTGTGAGCTGTATGTGAAACAAAGGAAAAGGGATTTTATGGCAGCCACGCTTGAATTAACATTTAACACTAAACCAGAGCAGATGTTCCAGCATTATTTATAGATTTATCTTTATGGTGAGTTAGGACAGAAATCAACAGCTCATTACCATCCATGGCTGCAGCTCCTTAAATAACTGGTGCTGAGGAAGGGAAAGAGCACAGAGGTCTCACAACTCAGAAAAGTAAGGAAAAAAAACAATTACAAGGAGAAGCATCAAAATAAAATCTATTTCCATAAAGTTCTCTGGCAGATCTCCTGAGATTGAGCTATGATTTTAACTGCAAATATATCCACACTATTTATAATTATCTCCTTCGTGGATCTGTCTGTTATTGATTACCAGCACTTTCTTTGCTGGAGTTATTTTAAGAAGACACCATTTAATGATTTCACTTAGGAATGTTTTAAGTTCAGAAAGATAAAACTTGACTGACTCCTCATTTCTATGTCAGGAGCAGAGCTAATTTATTTCACAAAAATCATCATCATTGCTAGGAATCCCAAATTTCTGGCCTCCCATACATTAAAATAATTGTTGTGTTTTTTTTTTTTTCATTTAACTGAAAATGGAATCCACTGAAATTCTGGAACTACTGAACTTGGCAGACTTTTTCTATGGTGGCATTGGCCAAAACATCCTGCTCATATCTGATGGAAGGAAGCCCCAGTTCCTGCTGGTAGCTCATGAATGTTCTAGTAATTCCAAAAGCAGGCATTTCAAAGGTGAAAGAAATCAGCTCACAACATTTTCACTCCAGATGCATTACTAAACAGATATTTTTGCACGAAATATAATGGTAAAAGGCTGCCTTTTCTTGAGTTTAAAGCAAGATTTCTGGCTTCATTTCTGCCAGTCATGTGAGGAGTTCTAAATATATTAAAAAATACACAAGAAACAGAAACAAACCCATGTGTGCACAGAGATGAACAGGCACACACAGCCCCCATCAGTGAGGAGAGCAGCATTTGGGCACCAGAGGATTGAATAAACCCCATTTAAGTAAAATAAGAGACTTCTGGAGCACAACTGTTGCACATCTTTACCCCAAGTGTGGTAAACAAGCACAGATGTTCTGTGGAAGTCCTTGCTAGCTCATCAAGAGGGGTTGCCCACTAGTAGTTATATATATAAATATATTTAAAATAGCTATTGCAACCCCCCCAGAAAGCTGCACATTAACAATAAATCACTCCCTCCCTGCAGAGAATCAGGATCCAGGAAGGATACTATTGGATTTCATGTCTCTGTGGATGATGTTCTTTGCATGTAAATAGCTGTGAAGGGAAAAGCAGAAGAGCCATTAGCAGGGCTGCTCACAAAGAGCATTTTCATTCCCCACAGACAGTTTATTCAGTTTATTACACACCCAACCCCTTCACACACCTCTGGCTCTCCATGAGTCTACTTTGGGAACAAAGAAATGGAGCTGTGCTCAGTGCAGTAAAGAAATGTCAGGAAGGAGTGGCTCAAGTTCCATTAACCCTGGAAAACCGGGACCGTCCCCATATCCATGAAATGCGTATCCTGTGCCGAAGCTGACTGCTCCAAACTGCCTCCATTTAAATGTGCCCAGTTTTCTGGAGTCTGACTGGAAACCTGGGCCCTGATCTACAAAATGAACGAGCTCTGGCAGCAGCAGCTGCTTTTCTGTGCTCCCAACATCAGAACAAGGGCCGCAAGCAGAGAGTGGAGCCTGGAGCAACTCGGACAGCTGGAAATGCTTCCAAAAACATCTGGGTGAGTCCCTTGGAACAGAGCAGCCACCCCCATCTCACAGAGCATCAATCAGCGTGTGTCAAACACTGCAGTGCTCCAGCAGCACGGGGAGGAAAAGCCCCTTCATTCTGTATTTAGAACAGGATTTTATCTGCTGCACTGCAGCGAGACCTCAAGCTGTAACAGCAGATAAAGCAGAGAAAATGTAAGTGATAAAGGACGTGAGCTAAGGCAAGAAACCACGGGAAAAAGCTCCAAATCGAGGCACAGCTCCATGCAGCAGTGCTGGGGGCAGGACCTCTCCTTGGCAGCAGCTCCAGCCCCTCCAGCAGGCAGCGTCTGGGGTGGGGAAGGGAAGGGAAGGGAAGGGAAGGGAAGGGAAGGGAAGGGAAGGGAGCACTCACTCCATGCCCTGCGCCGTCTGGCGGGCGATGTCGATGAGCTGGAACATCTGGAACTTGGTCTCCTGCACGTGCAGGTGCTTGTAGAGGCTGCTGCCCTCGCACCACTGCGTGACAATGGCCAGGTTGTCCTTGGTCATGTAGCCCATGAAGAGCAGGATGTTCACGTGCCGGGTCTTCCTAACAGAGGAGCGCAAAGGGCAATCAGTGGCTGCATCAAAAACGCTTCCAAAGGCTTCTCAAAACGCCCTCCTGGCTGAATGGATTTCATCTCTGCAATCCTAGGTCAACGTGGGAGTGAAGTTTGGGCTTACAAATAATTAAAACATACCACAGTTGCTTCATTTCTTTCTTTTTTTCAGCTGGTTTTTTGCTTTTTAGTTAAAACGCTTCCTTTTAGTTATTTAAAATCAACATTTAAGAAAAGGATGTCTGAAAATTCAGATGTTTTGACACCAATAAGCAGCAGTCACAATTGCAAGTGGCATTAGAAGTTGTTGGAATGACAGAAATCACCCTGAAAGCTGGGGAAAAGGGACAGCTTTAGGTAGAAGACTGAATCTCAAGAGGAAACCAAGGGATAACTCTAAACCCTAAAGGAATTATCAGATGAGGAGATGGTTTTTATGTATCTACCTGGTTCTTTTTCAGGAGTAACATCACAGATGCTTCATTAGACACTCAAAACCCTCAGGGTTTGAAAGCAGAAAACACACTGATCAGTGTATGTGTTCAAGGAAAAAAAATTTTTATGCTACAGTTTAAAGGGGAACAGTTCAAGTGCTGTCCGGTGGTGAGAACCAGGGCAGAATTTATTAACCCTCACCTTTACTGCCCAGTGTGGCCTGAACCATGTGGGTGTTGTTAAGAGACCACAAAAATACTCTGAACTATGACTTCTTTATTCTTCTCTGGAAATCTGCTTTTTGTGCCTACCACACACAGAATGCTGGGTCCAGAAGGCTCCAAGGAGGGCTGGGAGTCAAATGCAGCAGCTGGAATATCAGAATTTAGCAGTGAAACACCAGCTCACCTCAGGACAGCCACTTCATTCCTGAAAGCCTGGAACTGTTCTGGGGTTGGGTCTACAACCTTTAGGATCTTCACTGCTACATCCCCTGCAAATAAAATTACCACAAAAGTTACTGAAAATGCAGCTTTCCTTTCCTCTTCCAAACCACATTACTAAATAATGTAATTAAAATTCCTAATCTGTGCACAGCACACCTCTACTAGCTTGTACAAAGGTCAAGATTTCCCTGAAGTAAAATTTTCTGTGCTACCAAGCAATTTATTTAGCTGAATTTCAGTCTAATGGAAAAAGTCATTAATTAATTATTCACACCACACTTCCTTTCTATTTTTAAGGGCTAAGCTTGGCTAAAATGCTTTTTGCAGGACATATGTACACACACCTTTGTGGTTTTATTATCAAATTTAAATATTGAAGTGTTTATGTATATAAACTTCATTTGAGCACATCAGAAAATCCAACACCTCTCCTTCATGCAGGATTTCTTTAATTATTTAATTCTTGATACCTGAAGAGGTGTGAATGTTCTATTAAAATAAACCTTAATATGAATTTATTTTTATTATGAAATGTGACTGAACTTATTTTTCCTCTTGATTTCTGTGTCCCATTTCAGTTCCATAATGAAAATCAGAAACTGTCCATTACTTTTAGTGTAACAATAGTGCTTCCCTTGCTGCTGACAGTACTTGGGCTTTGAGACGTGCAAGTGTTTACTCATTAAAAATAGAGGGCAGCAGGTAAGTTTCCAGATTTGTTTTGTCAGCTTCTTTTCTGACAATACTGATATTTAAATTAGGGCCTGGAAGGGTTTCCATGTGTTTCTTTTCAAAATCACAAACCATGAATTTGGAAACAAATCCTGCAGCTCGGCAGGGTGCCTGTTTTCAAAATATTCCCAATACCTACAGCTCAAACTCTCACAACATTAAGCATTTTTTCACTGAGAAAACTCCACAACTTATGCTGATTTCCTTTCCATCCCACCTTGAAACAAAGCATGCTAATTAAACCACAAAGGTTTTAAGAGAAGGTAAATATAATTTAACAGCAGGCTGTGGAATTTCCCAGCTAACAGAAAAGAAACCCTTTTCAGAAAGCAAATTGGTGTGGAACATGGGAATGAAGAGATCGGTGGAGTGAAAATGGAGACGCAGTTGTGAGATTCAGGTTTTGGTGACTGTGCTTTGAATTCCAGTGCTGCTCTTACAAAGCAGCTCCTGTTTCTGCCTGCTGCCTCTGGAGGCAGATGAGCACCCAGCACCCCTAATCCCATTTTCCCTCTGGAGGCAGGTGAGCACACCCAGCACCCCTAATCCCATTTTCCCTCTGGAGGCAGATGAGCACACCCAGCACCCCTAAAGCCATTTTTCCTGGCTGCTGCCCCCCCAGATCAGGACTCACCGTGCCACTTGCCCTTGTAAACTGTCCCAAAAGAGCCTGAGCCTATCCTGGTGGAGAGCATCACTTCACTGGCTTCTATTTCCCAGTAATAACTGGAGTCTCTCTGTCCACGAGGCCTCTGTAACAACAATTCACAGGGATTTAGTTGTTAATCACTTGCATTATACACACAAAAAAAATTAAGTAACTTCCTTCACACAAGTTCAAGGTGACCTTGAAGGGTTTGTCCTGCAGTCTGGATTTTTGTTTTTCTCCTCTGTTTGGGAGGGGTGTTAGGAAAAAACCCAAACAACAAATCACCACATTTTCTTGGATATCTTGAACTGCTTATCATGAAGGTCTGCACTAGAAAAATTAAACCCTAATCTGAGATCCTAAAAGGTACATATTTTTATGATCAATTACTTAAAAACATCTGAAATATTTAAGAAAGTGGTTTCTTCAGAAGTACAATGCTAAAATTCTGGAACTCTCACATATTTAAAGGGAATAAGCCAAACAGATGAGAGCAAAATTCTCAAATGTCTAAGTGAGCAAAAACTGTGAATCCCACTAAGCAACTGTATTTTCATTGTGAAAGCTTAGTAGCCTTCAAAAATTTCAAGACATTATTAATTATTATTCTACCTCTTCTTTCTTTCCCCTGACTCCGAAGTTTAAATCAAGCCTTTGAGGGAAAAGTTGCATTTTGTAAAATCTGTTTTTCCCTGAGACATTTGACTCTCCAATGAAAATGAAGGCATTGTCAATAGCCACTTTCTGTGGAAACAACACAGTTCTAACAGTGCTAGTAAGGCCAATTTTAAATCCATTAAAACTGAATCAAAAGGATGCAACCTCTAAAGATTTAAAAGTTCCTTGGACCTGCACTGCAAATGTCACACCACTGCCTGAAATTCATTTGCAGCCAAGAACACTCTGTTCTGAGTATTCATAACCTAAGGCAATAGCACCATCATTCCCAAATTAATTACAATTAAATTGCTCCTGTATACACAGTGCAGAGCAATCCAAGATCACCTGCACCTTCTAGTGCAGAAATTCACCCCAACATACCACTCCTCCCAGCACAGTTCAACTGATTTTTTAATTAAAACAAATATCACCATACTTACAATTTTGTTTTTTTCTTGTGTGTTAGACCCAGGGGCTCTCTCTCTTTGGGCTGGGACTGGGGTTTTAGGCTGAGACCAGCCAGTTGGGCTCATATTGTTAGGACTTCCAGACAGAGCAGAGGGTGAGGCTTTAAGATAGAAATACAAGAAAACAGTTTATGAACAAGAAAACAACCAAATCAAACCATACCAGAAAATGTTTAATTTTTGAAACCATACCTGATTCACTATGGCTTCTAATTGCATCCTGCAACAGAGAAGATGGATAATGAAGTTAACAAATGTAAGAGAGCACACGAAGGGACAAGCAGGGCTGGTGTGGAAATTGCTGGGCCAGTTTTGGTCTAGTGCAATAACAGTACTGGCCAACAGCTCCAGCATTGGGGATTGCTCATCACACCAACCCTGCAGGAAACCCATGCAATTTGTGAATTCTTACAAAACGGGGCAGAGATTCACAGCATATTGAAAGGATTGCTACCAAAAAGGAAAGAGGGGAAAAAAGGACACAAAACAAGAAGAACCAGCAGCAATACTGCCTGCATTCCCCCTGCACTCCATGCTCGTGTTCCAGGTGTGGACAGAGCTCCTGGGATGGCCTCTGTCCCCAGGGGACAACTCCCAAACAGCTTTTGGGTTAAAGTAGGACTTTTAAACCCCAAATCCCCAAAATATTCGGGATTTTAATCCCCAAAATATTCCAACTCAGTATCCATTGTGAAATAACTCTACATACTACTTCAACCCCCAAAAAGGCTACATGAAGTGCCCCTAGACAAACCCCTCTCCTTTTCCAAGCACATTCCCACAGGGAATTTGGCATTTGAGCAGTGTTTTCCCACAGTCACCAGGACAGTGCCACAAGTGTCACCTCATGCCACGGGCACAACACAACTCTACAGCCATGCACAAGAGAGAACTAAGCTCTGACAAACAGCACTGCACAGCTTTTCTCACCTGCCATTTGTATTATCCCAAAGAACAAACAGGAAAGGGAAAATATCCAGGGACTGTGTAAGTACAAAGCAAGAACATGCACTACAGAGAGGTTAAACACTGTCAAAGTTAACAGAAGTCAATTCAAACTCTCTAACTAATTAGTAGAATAATAAATGTAAGATTTCATAGGAGGACAGAACAAGCCCAGATTCCACTCCACAGTTTCAAATTAAGATTATCTTCACCTAAGATTCAGTTATGAAATGCATTATTTCAGCTAATTAAGTTGCATTCACCCAGGCTGGACTAGGTACAACGTTCATGCAGATTGTCACTGCTCCACACCTGAGTGGATTAAAATCTGCATAAACAACCAATGAATAACTCTTCGATTTACTAATTTTGTTCAATTTAAGGGTAATAAAAGTCTTTCAGAACCTGAATAACAAGTGATTGGTTTTGTACCTCAGCCTGAGACTGTAACTCCTTTCAAGGAAGCTGGCAAAGGAAAACTAAAGAATTTAAATTGTTTCTCAGACTTATCCATATGGAGTTCTTACTTTGAAAAAACATTTTTGAGCTTCAATCCTGATGTGAATATTTGATTATTTGCTTCTGAATTCAACAGCAAACAAACCAAACCCCCTGTTCTTTAGAGCTGTCCTTAAAACACAAATAACACCATCCCCAGTGCTCTAGTCTGTCAACTTGACTTTGATGGGAAATAAAAACAGTACAACATGTTCTTAATCTCAGGGCTTTGGATGGGTAGAGTCAATAAAAATCATTTCCAGAGGGAAAAAGCCACACAACGGATGTGTTTTGAGAAGGTTTTGCTTTAAAGGCTGTGTGACCCAATGCATTCTAACCCAAGCCTATTCACACTCGGAGGAGGATGAACTGAGCCAGCTAAACTAAACATGAAGCTCTTTATCAATTTGCCTCTTCCAATTAACAGCCTCAATATTTGAGTATAAACATGCTGGAAAGATTCTCATCAAATCAGCTCCAGATTAAACACTTCACGTGGACACTGCCATGGCTTACAAGTTACAGCAATCCTGTTAATCACAAGAAAACAAAAGGCACCAAGGAAATACCTACTCTTCCCCTCAAACAAAAGCGTCTGCACCAGGAGCTGGGAGAAGCATTCAGGCTGTTATTCTAGGCCAACAAAGTAAGAGATAAAAGAAAAGAACAGAGGAAGTATAAAAAAATATTTTTAAAAATTAAGTGTTAGGCTAAACGAAAGAAAAATTAACCTAATTTGCTTGATAAATGATAATTAGGTGCAGTAAAATTTTTAAGTAACTATTCCTGCTCAAATCTAGAGGTTTACCAGGATCTATCCTTGGGTAAACCACTTTTTTATGGTTTTTTTCCTGGTGTACTAGAAAGTCTCTGCTACTTTCTTTCTGCATTGCTTTGGGGCCTTTTAAAAGCCTTTAGGATGTAACAACTATTTTTAAGATAATGGGAAGAGCCAGAATAGAAAGTATTTGTCTTTACTGTTCTGCATAAAGAATAAAGAAAGCAATGTCTCTGTAAAGACTCATGACACTACCAAGGTCAATAATTCAGGTTTTCTTGAGTGCTTCACTGTGGTTTGTGCCATCAAAGATGGTCAGCCAGGCCTCTGAAGCAGCAAAAAGGGCTGGGAGCCAAAGAAACCCAAAGAGAAAGGGAAGACACCTTTCCCCACAAACCCAGCTGAGACAAAGCCTCTGACCAAAAATGCTTCCTGGGGCTGCAGGTACTTTTGCTCTGTTGTCAAGGTCCACAGGAATTCTCTGACTTGCTTCAGAGCATCTTCACATTTCACAAAAGCCCATAAATCACCAGTGAAGACAGAGGTGAACTCAGAAGTCAAAGGCTTTTGCTTGGCCTCCTGAGTTTTTAAACTATTCCAGAGGCAAAAGCAACAAACAGTGCTTGTTCTCTTTCCCAAACCCTGCAGCTCAGCACTTTCTTCTGCCAGCCTTTCCTGCACACCAGTTTGTTAAGGTTATCACACAAAAGATTAAAGAAATCCAACCACTTTTAGGCCTGATTTCCAAGAGCTGTCCCTCACTGCCAGTCTAAGGTAGGAAAATGCAAGAAAAAGGTGCTTGAAGGCAAGAACAGCGGGAATAGTCTCAGATAGAGCTGGCTCCAGCCCACAGGCCCAGAAATGTCACTAACCCCCTACAGGTGTAACACAAAACAGACCAGCAGGAAGCTCTGACCTGAGCATTCCAAGTCCAGCTACACCCAGACTCAGGGCACCCCACAAACCCAGACTTTTCAATTAGGAAGAACATCTTTAGTCACGTCTGAAAAGCATTTCTTCACAAAACTGAGCTCAGTTGTTAAGCTCCACCCCACCTTTATACACCCCTAGAATTTACCAATTCCTCCAGCAAAGCTGATAGACCGCAAGAATTAATTATTAACTTCTTACGCAAATGTGTCTCCTGAACTCCTCACCACTCGGCCAGCTGAGGCAAACAGTGAGCAAACGAGAGAAAGGCAGGGAGGAAAGGCACCCCGTGCCTCTGGCTGGGCAGTGGCAGTTTCAGCTCCGTGCCCTCTGCCCCAGGCTCACCTCGATGATCCGGCTGTCCACAGGCATCGTGGTGCTGACCATGTGCACGTTGGGCGTGGATGTGGAGCGCTGCCTTTGGGACAGAGAGCCCTCCGAGGAAGGGTTGGATGGGTTGAAAGTGAAGGCATGAGGTGTAGAATACCTGTGCTGGGAGCTGAGAAGAAAAGAGAGACAAAGGGAGAGTTGTGGTTATTTATTTTTTTTTCCCTCTGGCAAGTGAAAAGCACTGTTCAATGTAACCTGTCCAAAAGCAATACACACGCAATTCCAAGCGGAGAAAAAGCTGGGATTTGCACATCAACTAAACTACTTGGTCAGCTGAATCATTCCCAGTTTAATTTAAGAAATAAATTCGAAAAACTTGAAGATCTTGTCAGCTCACGTATTTAATTAGTGTCTTTAGCTGAGGTCTGTTTTTGCTGTTACGAATTTTGCCACAGTTCACCTCAATCCCCATCAAATCACATTTAATACACTGACAAAATACTGGCTCTGAGAGATGAATTCAGGACTGTGAAACTAAACAAACTGCTCATTTCAAGCCTGTTAAATGCACAGCTTAAGAGCTAAGCCCTGAATTTGTAAAGCTTTGCAAGACTGTTCAATGGTTTGCACAGAACAGCCAGCAAGGAAGTCATGAAACCCAACACCAGCTAAAAGGAGGCCAGGACTAAAATCCAGCTCAGCAGAGAGTTATAAATCACAGCTAAGGCCACTCAGAAGGTAAGGATCCCAAAACACAAATCTATCTTAACTGAAAAGGGCCAGCCTTCACAAAACCCTTCAAAACATCTATAAAGTCAATAAATCACTGTTCAGCAACACTGGAAATAAGACTAAGATGGCAAAGATCAATTCCTGATGCAGTTCCCATTAAAACAAAGAAATAAAGACATAGAACCATTTACAAGTCAGCTACGTGCTCTGTGCCTCATTCCTGACCAGATTTTTCAAATGGGTGCAGAAAAAACAAAAGCTGGCCTGCTCTCTTCAGCCTCTAGAATTTCAAGGGAAAGAATACAGGCACACGTTAGGGTCAGGGGACAGGCCCCTTGGAAAGGGACACAAGTTTCATTTCAGCACTTAAAAGTACAGGAATGTTCTCTTTAGGTATCAGAATTTTCTTTAAGAGGAGCATATTTTCAGTTCCCACTGTTCTCTCTTTCAACTCCTATCTGTCATCATAATATCAGAGCATTATTTTAGTTATGGATGTGAAGCATCCACCATGAGACACGAACTCTCAATGCACACTACCTGATGAGATAAAATTAATTACAAAAATACCAAAAGGGAGCCTTGGATTTTCTCAGGCAGGAAAACAAAGGTCTCCAAAAAGCCTTTAATACTCTACCTTAAAATTTTAAGGCTAAAAATTGAAAATATGAAATCTCAAATCAATGCTTTGGTGGATCTAAACAAGAAAGGATCGTCTGTGAAGAAGTGGTGTTGCTGCCTTGCACATCCATCCCAACCTTCTATCAGATTGCTTTGCTTTGGAGGAGCTGGGGGTCTTTAGTTGCTTTGGATTGATTGTTTTGAAAGAAGTGTATTTCCCAAAAGAGAAATGACAGGAAATACAAGCTTACCTAACAGGTATCCGGGAGACAGACTCCCGCATCCGTCTCATTGTCAAGGGAGGTAGTGCAGGGACACCACTGTCACTGATATTTGAATTTGGGAACAATCTGAAATATCAACAAAAACAATTACAATTTCAACTGCTACACTACCTCCTGTACAATGCTCTTGAAAGCTGAAATTTGAAAGGGCTGTTTCTTTGCAGCATGATTAACTTCATGAACACATTCCTATCTGTACATTGTGTTTCTCCTCTGTGTACAACTAAAACCTCTGCCTTCAGACTCCCAAAGAAAAGTTCCACGTGTCCTTTCGAAACTTGAGAGACACACTCTTTTTGTATCAGACTTCACATTTTCCTGAAAGGGTACTTGACACAGTTAAGTTCTATTAAAGGCAGGTAGCACCAAGTGGCACAAGCCATCCTGCACTCTCTTAGTATGAGAAAATGCAGAACTACGTGACCAAGTTTAGTTATAAAAAAAATGCAACCACTAAGACCACATAAAACCAATTACAGGTTTTAACACTTCTGCATAAAAGGACATCTAACATAATAATTTTCAACTTATTGTAACTGGTATTAGGAAAGTATTATCCTCCATCTGTTTTCTCATCATTCACCATTTTCACCAGTGTCAGAAGCTGAGGTGCAGAACAGGTGAACACCAATGTTTCCAACAGCTGAAATCCAACTGAATCACGGCCTGGTTTATTCCTTAACGTGTGTTATGTGAGAGGAATTGCTGGCCCCTGTACAAACAGAGGGCACTGGAGCAACTGCCTGGTCACTCAAGGGGTTTGCCTGCTTGTCCCAGAATACTAGAATCCAGAGCAAGAACAAAATGCAGTTGATGTGCACGGCCTTTTCCCCTGGGAACAGACACTCATTGCTGGCTGTTTCATGAGATCAGTCCACAATTCTGCACGCTGATCACAGGGACTGCCTTCCCAACAACCCAAAGGGATCTCTGTGATCAGAGGTACAAAACCAACTGTCAGCCAGAATCGCTGCTGCCATTAAAAAGGAGCAGTCCTTACAAGAGCTGCCTGATGTTGCTCCAGTCCACACACATGGTTGGCACCTTGGTGCTGCAGTGCTCGTGGAATTTGTAGCCACACGTCTGACACCGAAAGCCATTGAGCAGGAACTTCTGGCAGATGTCACAGAAGGCAAGCTTCAGAAATGTCTTGCGAGCCTGGAAAACACAGCAAGTGCTTAATCCGAGCTAATTATCTCTTCATTAACTGAGATTTGGATCTTCAGAGCCTGACAGAAATAAATAGCCATGCTAAAATGCTGTCAGAGCCCCCAGGTTGCAACTGAGCTAAAAACCACACTCAAATATTCTAGCACGCATTTCCAGTTTGGGTGGAAACCTGGAAAGTTCAGAAACACTGAAGGCTTTATTTACAAAAGAAGAAAACCAAACAAAGCAAAAAAAGGACAAGTGTTCTGTCAAATGCAAAAGCAAATTTTGCTCAGCAAAGTGACAGAGCTGTGTGAGCCAAGAGCTGGGATCTTTGTTTCCAGTAGCACCAAAGAGGTGAAAGAGGATCAGGCTGGAAGGCCCACCTCATTTTTTTTATTAGCCAAAACTCTTGGTGTTTATGACTAACCAATATCCCTTGCAGAAGAAATAAATTCCTTAGTAATCCAGATAAACTAAGGAATTTCTACTTTTTCAAATGGCAGCCTACTTTGTTTTTTTAAAAGCTTCCAAAGTATGAAAAATTACTAAAATGAACCAAGGGATTTCTTCCTCCCAAACCTATTGGAGAGGAAAGCTCCAAATTTCAGCTTTTTCCAGATCTGGAGAAAAACATTCATTTTATGCTGACCAACTGCAAATGATATTTTCTGTAGTTTTTTTAAAATGTAATATAAAAGTAAAGTAACTTTCAGGTTTTGCAAATCTATCCCAACCTTTCTAATGGATGTAAATGACAATCCTTTAGGATTCAGGATTGCCACAATGTATTTCTCAAACAAAACAAGCAAAAACCTCAAATATGGGAACAGAGTTCCTTCCTAGGGAGAAGACAATAATGCAAGGTAAAACCGTTAGAGCTGGGCATAATCTCTTTGTTAAAAAAAAAAAAAAAAATTTAAAAAAATTTTTAAAAATTAAAAACCAACAAAGCACAAAACCACCTTCTACTAATTTGTTTTGTATGGAATAAATAATCCATTTTTGAGAAGGAACTACAAAGTAAAGCCTTTCATTCCCCCATAGAACACTGTCAAATTACAAGGCAGCATTAGCTCACAAAATAATGACCTGCAGAATTAACAGCACCCCTGAACATCCAGTACAAGTAACAAATACTGGACCATCAGTCCAATAAAGCTGCTGAACTTATCCAGCCTAGTTTTGACTGATGAGCCAGAGACTGAAAATGCAAATTTTCTCCCTTTTCTGGACTTTAAAGACATGAGTATCTTACCACAACAGTTACAGACATAGGTATTTATATAAAACAAAAATGGCAATCATCAGACCTGTGAAGAATATGCACAATGTGAGCTTTGACAGTCTCTGACACCAGGGGATCACCAGTGTAATAAATAAAATTCTGGCATTTCACCGCCAATTGATACTTAAGGGACGTAATTTGTGGGGAACGGGGATGAAAGAATCAACCACTTCTAAAAATCCCTGTGTCCAGAAAGCCAGAAGCTGTCTAATGTCCAAAACATACTTTGGCCAAATCTGTGGTTCAATTGATAAAATTCACACCAGAACACAGAGCAGGAAAAGCTTACAAAGTTGTGTGTGGTGAGTGGGACATGGTCTAGGAAGTCCACTCGCAGCTCCTCTCCAATCAGGGAGGCAGCATCTGTGTTCCAATCCAAACGCACTTTCTTTCTGCAAGAGAAAACAGGGACAGCAAAATCACTTTGGAGATAAGTCTGGCCTCATCAACAACTCTGTTTTGTGAGTTTTCTTGAGTAAAATGGAAACAAATACCCAAAAAAGCATGGCTAACCTCTTACAGTGAGTTAGATAGATCTCAGTGTCTTTCACTCAAAAAATCAGGAGCAACTTGGAATACATTGCAAGTCACCTCTTTTTCTGCTCATTTTTAACATGTTATTTATTTATAAAATATTTGACATAAAGCTGGAAGCTTTAATGGAGTCACAGAAATACCCTTATAAATACAACAGAAATTAAGAGTGACAGACTCAGTGACACAAAAGCCATTATCAGGTGCTTGGGCACTGACTGGTGACTCCAGAATGGCCTCAGTTGCTCAGAGATGTAACCCCACAAATGCCTGAAGCTGCAGGGAGCTTTATGCACAAGCCTTAGGAGGTGTGAAGTTAACTGCATTAACTCCATGAGATACCTTCACTCCCTCAGCTTGTAAAACAACCATTTGGTATTTAATAGCAGCATCCATGGTCATACAAAAAAAATAAGGATTATCTGAGATTGAAATCCAAACATTGGGAAGGTGTAGAGGAATGCAGAGCCTTAACACAGCACACAGAACTATTCAGGGAAGTGAGCTAAGAATCACTGACACTGGATTTGCCAACTACAAGGCAGCACAGAAATGCATCTCAAATATAAAGGAAGGCACCACCTCATCTAGAGCAAGGTAAAACTCTCACTAAGGGGCTGCAAGCACTCGAGTGAACCCATCCATTTTAAGTGTTTTCAATATTTAGCTTGAAAACAAAAATGAAATTGCCAATACACAGGAAGTTGACAGTTACCCTAGAAGAGGGCAAAGAAAGCAACACGAAGTGCTCACAACCAAATTCCTTTTAAAGAAATTAGCCAGAGGGGAAGAAAACATTACTGCTGCTATTCCAAACCCCAGATTTTTACATTCTCTGGGAGGAACTTCCACTCTTACCCTTTTGGTTCAGCAAGAAGTCGAAAAACTGCACAGCATTCTGGCTGCAGACCTCTGACTTTCAGTGCCTTCATGAGACAGTCATGCAAGGTCATCCCATTTCGCACATTCACCTGTGAAAAAAACAACAAAGCATTTAGGCAGCGACTGCACAATTTCTTTAAGCTTTTCCAAGAGTGGAAGATCATTTTCTCGTTTTCTTTAGGAATTCCAGGAAAACTGCAAACGTGCCCTCGCGTGCGCTCCAGCAAAGGACGTTCTGAAGCCATTTTATAACTTCTCAGTTTCTTATAATGACTGAGTTTCTATGAAACAGGATTTTACACAAGTAGGCAGCCTACGGAAGGAATAGGAATGCAGGCAAATGGAGTTACCTCAAGTACAGAAAAAGGCTTAATTTAGATTTCAGGGAACTTTGGGTAAGACTATTACTAGGCACGCTCAGCTCCATGAAACTGAACAGAAATGTTCCCTCAAGAAGTTTCACTTTGGTTTTAACCCCCACACTTCATTGTGGGCATCCAAACAAGGAAATTGACAGAATTGTCACGCAGGCATCATTATTTAGGTCAGCCAACAATGACTTTTAACATGGAATATTGTCCTGGTTTAGGGCAAATTTGGGAAGAAACCTCCGAATGGGGTCCCTCTAGAAAACAAATTCAAACAGTCCCTCCCCACAACTGGTTCAGGGAAAAAAATTTCCTCGTAGAAAAGTGGAAAGAATTCTAACGTGCTCGAGCACATTAGAGAACTCACAGCACTGAGGCAGAGCAATACAGCTTCTCAAAATACAGATACAGCACATGTTTAAAATAAAACACATGCGCTAAAAGCAACCAACTGCTGACCATCACTTAATCACAGCAAGACCTTCTGAAGCGGGCAAGTCTCGTGCCAGATCCACATCCCAGCGTCACCAGTGAGAACAGGACAGCATTTGTGAGCTAAAGGCAGCACAGACTCACCACGGTGCGCTGCTTGTTGGGCAGGAACACGCGGATGGTGTTGCTGGTTTTGGATGTATCCGAGATTTTGCCGTCGTCGGAGGCCCGGCGCTGGTAACCAAACTGCTGCACGATGGTCGGTGAGATACAGTTGGGGCCATCAAAGACAGAATCCTTGAGTCCAAACCCATTGCTGATGGTCTTCCAAGCTCCCTGGATGTGCTC
Source organism: Tichodroma muraria (assembly GCA_013390105.1). NCBI lineage: Eukaryota > Metazoa > Chordata > Aves > Passeriformes > Sittidae > Tichodroma > Tichodroma muraria. Next base: position 22,996 of record WAAG01045954.1, read on the forward strand.
CATTGATGCGGCCTAAGCAGACTGGGAGAGAAATGCCGTGTCCTTCACTCTGGGTGGTGCTTTCTGTTCCTGACACAACAAACCTCAGCCTTTTCTGGAGCATCTGAAGCTGCACTGCCTCGAGACGTGCTCAGCCTCCACACGCAGGGTACAGCTCACCCACAGCTGCACAATCAGCCCCACTCCTGAAGGCGTTTGGCTCTGGACACACAGAGCACCAGCAATACATGTGCAACTCCTCCCACTGCGCCTCAGCGCCACAGGAGCACTTTGCCAGCGGGTTAAGCTACATAATTAGAGTCACAGGGGCTTCCAGGTGATAGAATCAGAGAACACCCTGAGCTGGAAGGGACCCGCAGGGATCATCAGCCCAACCCCTGGCCCTGCCCAGACACCCCATCCATCCCACCCTGTGCATCCCTGGCAGTGCTGTTCCTGGAGCTCTGGCGGCCTCGGGGCCCTGCCCATTCCCTGGGGAGCCTGGGCAGTGCCAGCACCCTCTGGGGGGAGAACCTTTCCCTGAGATCCAACCTGACCCTCCCTGGTCACAAGAGTCCTGTAGGAGGCAAGCACAACAGTCCTGTAAACCAGATATGCCACACAAGCATTAGCCCAGACTGTTAATAAAAGAGACTCAACAGGGATTACAATTAAAAAAATTAATAAAGGAATCTAATTTTATCACTGATTTTGAGGCTTTGGTTATTTGGGGTTTTTTTAATACTATCACAATTTACATAGTGTGAAAAAGCAGAAAAGAACTCTCAACTCTCACATCCACTATGCTCAGTTATATTTCAGCATAAATAAAGCCTGGGAGAACTGGGATTGTTCAGCCTGGGAAAGAGAAGGCTCCAGGGTGACCCAACTGAAACCCTTCAGGTACTGAAGGGAGCCAACAAGAAAGATGGAGAGGGATTATTTACAATTAACAGGACACAAGGAATGGCTTCAAACTGACAGGGAGTAGGTTTGGATGGGATATTGAGAAGAAATTCCTTCCTGTGAGGGTGGGCAGGCCCTGGCCCAGGGTGCCCAGAGCAGCTGGGGCTGTCCCTGGTCCCTGGCAGTGCCCAAGGCCAGGCTGGACAGGGCTTGGAGCAGCCTGGCACAGTGGGAGGTGCTCATGGCAGGGGTGGCACTGGATGGGCTTTGTGGTCCCTTTCAACCCAAATCATTTTATGATTTTACAAACATTTCCCAGTGCAAGGACACCAACAACCCCCTCCCCTGCACACTTCCAAACCAGCACACGTGTCTGCACATGCAGGGACAAAGATAAAGGCACCACTGGATTTCTTCCCCAGCTATCCCAACTGCAATGTAGCTTGAACTCCAAATTATACTCAAACATCTTATTCAAAATCAGGCAAAACTCAAGCCTGTACTGAAATCAAACAACCTAACTCAGAACACCCAACAGTCCATGACTGAAAACCTGTCAGCAGCTGCTCAAGTCTCATTTCATGTGTGGTCCTGCACCCCCTTGGCTGCAAATTATTTGAACCCTCCAATACATTTCCTCATGTTTATGTCAGAGAAAAGCCAGCCGTGTTCGTTTCAGTTGAAAAGTTACAACAATGGAATTCTTGGATAAAAAAAGATCTCCACTAAAGTTAAGTGTCCATTCTGGGGTGCCCAGAAGGATTCAGAGTGAATGAATTTCAGAGTGAATTTCAGAGAACTTCACAGCTCTGAAAAGCCACAGCAGATTTGCAAGTAACTTTGGTCTAGACCTAAACCCAGATCTGACCAGCAGTCAGAAAGGAAATTTAACAACAAGGTTCCAGAGAAAGGTTTGGTTTAGGTGAAGTCATTACCACCACGTGCAAAGCCCAGAGCAGCAGAACCCTCAGCCTCAAAGGGAACTTTCAGTCAGTTCCTGAATATCTCCTTCACTGACAAGGTACAGTGACAACATATCCTCACCTTCCCTCCTGCCAATCCCTGTCATTCCTCAATCCATCAGCTGCGCAGGTCCAGTTGTCCAAAGGTTCAAAATATTTAAATGTCACTAAGTTTTAAACTCCGTGCCCAATTATCTAACAGGATTGAGATACTTAGATTTTTTTTATTTTTAAATCTACAGCACATAAATGGCAACACTTTTCTACGTGATGTAAAAAGGGACTAAGGAATAGGAAGCCACTGAGACATCCTGAAAAATGAGAGATAAAATTGAGGAATACAACCAAGTTCACCAGACATTAGCACCTGCAACATCCCACAATTCCTACGCACCAGAAAGGTGAAAAACAAGTTATGTTCAGCTACAACACCCATATAATGCACATGGCAGCTGAAAGAGTAACTACTGAGATGGCAGCAATAAAAACTGAGATAAACTTTTAGATAACAGGGGAAAGATGAAACTCAGAGAGCTTCTCTTAACTTATCCCCTATGGGAAACTCCTTTGTTTCACCCTTCCAGGTAACAGATGGGACTAAACAAAAAGAGAAGCTCAACTTGATTTTTCTGCTGAGCTGAGCCAAGGAACAGCAGGACAGCCATCCATCAAAACCTCCTTGTCCCTGCTGATATAAGTTAACAATACCCCAACATTACAGCTTTTATGTTTAATATTTCGATACGCTGACGACATTCCCTGAAAAATTCCAGAGAAAGCAGGAAACGACAAAGAATTCAAACTTGCATTTTGACAAAAGATAAGCTTCGCACCCAAAAGGATACTTCCCTGCTCTCAGGGTATTCTCTCTCCCAAACCCTGCACACAGAAGCAAAGCCTACCAGGGAAGATCACAGCAATGTATTTTAAGGTTGTTGCACACATAGGAAAACACAGACAGCAACTGCTATCAGCCTTCTGTAGATCCAAATGTCAGTTCTATCTTTAATTAGGCATTTGCATCCTTCTCTCCCGGGATCTTTGCCTCAGTAAGCTGGTCAGTCTCAGAACTGGCCACGTCTGACACACTCCTCCCCTCCAGCCATGCCCTGCTCTCTCTTGCCATCAGCAGCAGGCTTTTGCCATCTCTTCTGGCTGAGGATTGAGCCCCTGGCAATCTGGGTTTGCACACAGGTGTTGAGTTGTTTTCATAGAAAATGGATGTGGCACACACACACCCCTAGCCCTCCTCCCTAACTAACCTGAGGGCTCTGGGTGCTACTGGGCACTCGGAGAGGAGCCAGCACTGAAGGGAAAAGACGAGACCAGAGGTCAGACCCGGCCTGGAGCAGACAAAAACCTGCCAAGTGGCCTGAGGGTGGAAGGGCAGGGGAGAAGAAAGGGAAGTTTAACAGATCTTCACAGTCTCCTGGGGAGGAGACAGGGAATCCCTGCTGGAAAGTTGCTAAACCTGCTCTGGCATCCACTCCACAAGGGCCTGCAGCTGGAAAGGTGGAGCTTGCTGAAGAAACCCAAGCTGTCCTGCTGCTGACTCTTGCAGCTATTCAGAGACAGCCCTCGAGGGTGCCAGAGGCTCCAGGGCCTCACAAACACCTCTTCACTCGGGCCACGAACAGTCTGGTTGAGAACACTCAAATTCCGGCAGTGCACGGCCAGCCATGGTCACTTCTCAAGCCTTAGCCCAGATTATTATGTTAGAACACAGTCAGAAAAGCCGCTGCTTAGGAGGTGATTTCTGAATGTCTTATACTTTCCTCCCGCCCTCCAGTGCAAAGAAAACTGCCTTAAAACTTACACAAATATATACAAAACCATCCCCTTGGAACTGCAGCAGCTCGCTGCGTGCACAGGTACGAGAGAAGAGAATTAACAGGGCACCTGCCTGAGCCGCCCAGAGCCGACAGGAGGAGAGCATTTAACGACACAAGCGAAGACTGCACATCCACACGCCACTCCTGGCTCATTCAGAGAGCCCTGAACCCGCCCAACAGCAGAACAAAGCAGGGAGAACAGCGCTGGGCACAGCTTTGAGCCCACCTTAACAGGAAACTCGTGTGCAGAGCACAGCCCACCCTGCAGCGTCCTGTAAGCTGGGCCCTGGCAGCGATTTTACTCCCTCTGGGTATTTTGCTCCAAGCAGTAATCGATTAAAGGCATTTTTACTCGCTACACTCGTTTACTTCAGCTCCCCCAACATCCACACCAATTCACTCCAGTGAAAAGATGTTTGAAATTCGGTTCTAAAGAGAAATTTAATTTAAAATACAGGAGGAAAGATTTTACAATGATGCTTTCAAAACTATATTCTTCTTAGGTTTGCCTCTTCCAGGAAAACTAGCTTTTCTCTCTTTAAATTAATTACAAGCATATTTCTGAGACATAATAATTACCAGATACTGGATTTATGCTTATGCCATGCTCAAATAATCCACTGCCAGCTGGATGTTTTCATGTATATTTCTAAAAATTCTCTTTAAATCTTTTCTTCCTGTAGCTCATCGCTTTAATGAAAATGACTTCAAACAGCCTTTCTCCAACTGACAAACTGCAACAGCAGCATTTAAGGAATATTTTAAGATATTAAAGTACATCAGTCCCCTTGTAGACCCAGGACTGCTGGGACACTGATACTGATTGGTTTCATGTTAAATGCTCAGCCTAAGCAGAAAAATAATGTCATTTACTGCTGCAAGTCCCCCAGGAAATCTGCACACTGTGACCAAGACTGCACTTTTCATTAGTACTTTCTGCACACATTACAGATTCTGCTAATGAATCACTGGAACAAGTATTAAACCAAAAGCACAGAACAGCTCTGGAATGTGCACATCTGACAGGAACAAATTCCTGGAGATCAGTCACTCATATACAATCAATACATCCATGTCATTCATTCCAGTTCAAAAGCTATTGGAAGTTACTCTTTTTCCATGAGCAGGACAAATTGCCGGTCTGAACTGTTAAAGATTTCACTCTCCCTCACTAATGCCAAAACTGAACTAGGCTGAAAGTTCACATGTTACAAAGCTGAACTCTCACTCCAGAGTTTAGGTACTTTGTCCTTTCTTTTTTCTGGAACAAACACCCAAAGCTTTTGAAAACAGGTCAAAACAGTTCCCGCTGCCAAGACACACGTGCTGCCATTTTTATCCACACAAATTCATGGAATTTCATGTTTCGTGGAATAGCAGAACAGCAGAACAAAGACACAACGGCACAGACCAAAGTCCAGAACCCATTTCAAACTGAACACTTTCATCAGTAAATACAAGCTTGAAAAGCTGCTTAGAAGCAAAGTTTTCATCTCTGACACAAAAAGATCAATGACCCATTTAACTGCAGCCTCTTCTTCTCCCATACAGTAATTAATTGATCTAATATTGCTTGGGTGAACAATTATCTGGGGGAAAAACAGAAATTCAAACCAGACAAATCTCTGTTGTGATCTATAGGAGCATTTTTTAAAAGTAGCCTTTCAGAGCAGTAGAGGATAAATAGGGAACCGTTCCTATACTAATAAATAAAACTGTGATCTATGGAAATATGAATGCAGGGCCTGAGTTGAGATCAGTGCAACAACCCAGGCAGATCCCTCTTACATCTACAATGTAAATCTCCATGTGTCCTTCATTTCAAGAGATCAATGCCAAAAAACAAACTCCTCCCTAAGACAACTGACAAAAATTAAAAATTAACAGAAGGAAATGTCAGTGTTCAGGAAAAAATAAAACAAACAGAACAAAAAACAACTGACACACAATTTCTGCCTCTGTTGTTCTGATCTTGTTAGCATCTTCTCTGTTCCTTCTTTACTTATCAGAAGTTTTCTGGTTTTAGTCACTACTTCAGCCTTCAGGAAAAAGATTACATTGGTTTTCCAACAAGTGGGCCCTACAGCAAGGAGGACATGAGCAATACAACTCTCAACTTGCTTTCAGATTTATTCATTTGCAAGATTAGTATCTTTTTGCATTTAAAAGCTGCTGCCAGATTAAAACTCTGGCTAGTAAGCACAAACCAAGTCAGACTCCCTGGCTGCAGCAGGCTGTACTTTGGGCTCTGCTCAGCAGGAATTTGTCATTATAACAATCTGCACCTTTGGCCACCTTGTGCCTGCTCTCTGTTGGTTGTAACAGCTCCAGGCTACTCTTCCCAGCCAATTCCCAGGAAGATCTGTTTGGTTTGTCCTTCCCGCACAGATCATTCCCATGTCAGTCAACCATTTCTTTCCACGTGGTATTTCTATGAAATTCAAATGTGGAGCTCTAAGTTTCCCCAAAAAAAACACAATTCCTACATTAGAGAAACAGAAGCACTGAACACCTGGTATCTGAAAGAGGGATACAGAATCCAAAGCTCTGCCTTTCCCAAAGCAAAAAGAACAATCCCATGTAAAAAGAAAAATGCAGCAGGTGTTTCTAATCAGTCAGAGTGGTTTTTAAATTTGATTTAACTACAGCTGCAGAGTTTATATAGATTCACAAACAAGTTTATGGAATTGTTATTGAAACAGTAGGAAAAGAAAAAGCAAGCAAGGGAAGCACTCACACATTTTGTAGAAGTTTTGCTTACAAAGCACCAGAACTCTGCCATGGAATAAAACTTCCACTTTTCTTTAGTACAGTATTTCATAATTTTTTATCTAATGTGCTCTTAACATTATGAAGACTATTAAAGCTGAACTGATACTCAAGGCATGCTCCTCTTTTGATTCAGTAAATTCAAACTCATTACTAGAAACAAAAAGCACTGAATACTGCTTTTTATAGCTGATTGTATCAAAATCACATTGTATGACAGTCCTGTCACTCAGACTTCTTGTTTCTGTGCCATAATGCAAAACTCTTCTCAGGAGAATCCTCCAAAGGGAGATTTACAGAAAGATCTCTTTAATATGAGCCTTGAACTGCAGACAGAAGTGGGACTAGAAGTGTTTTGCCTCTTTACATGGTCAAAACACTCTGGACAAGCCTTTTTTCCCCCCCAAATCTCTCGATCAAGTGCACATACCTTCCCCAGCCATGTGCCTATTTGCATTCTGCACTTGCTCGTGCCCCAATTGTTCCCATCCTGAAAGCCCTAAACTGTGTTTGCAGTTGCCTGGAACTCATCCACTTTACAGCAAGGATGAAAAAAGTTACTCAAATGTCAGCAATCCACCAAATGCCCTTCCCACACGAGTTCTCAAGGATTAAACAAAAAAGTGACTGAGAACCTCAGCACAAAGAATGCCTGGCTCTGTCCTCCCTCGGTCGTGTGTAGGAAATGCAGCAACACTGAGGACAGCAGCACTGAGAACACCCCAGACTTAGAGCCTGGAGAGAAGGAACAGCCTGAGGATTATTACAGAAGCTGCTGGAGGCTGTGCTCATGTCTCACTGCGTGCTGCTGGTAATCAGCACTGCAAAGCACCAGGCAATGCTGAATTATCTGTACATCCCAACAGGATGCACAGCCCCAGCCTGTCCCAGAGCCAGGTGTTCCCTGCTTTCACTCAGGGCAGCTTTCAGCCAATAAATTGATTTGATGAAATGTGGGCTCTGTGCCAGGCCTGCAGTGCCACGTGGAAGTCAATAATGTGATTCCAAGAGCTTGGAAACATCGTCCAGACGGGCAGAGGGCAGGGCACGGGGACACCGAGCCTCGCTTGGAAACGGCCTCCAGAGACCTTCTGGAGGAGATAAAACAAAGGATTCTCCCTTGTATTTTATACCAAAATGCACCTGGGAACAGCTGGATATATCCTTCCACAACATAATGCCTGGACAGCTGTAACAACGTTGTTTTCATGGTTTGTATGCACCTGTATTTGTCAAGAAACCTGAATAAAATGGCAAATAAAAACAGAATGTGCTTAAAAATTTAAGACTGTATACAACAAAAAATACTTAAGACTATGTCAAACATTTACTGTCCTGAGAGCCTCCAAAAGAAGTTATGCTCCAATTTAACATTATCTTATTAAATACACCCATGAAATTGCAGTTCTGGTTTTTATTTATTTAACGAAGTGCCATACCAGCCTTTTTGTTTCAGAGATAGAGTTTGAAGATAATGTCACAGACATGATTTACATTAGGTCTGGATTATTCCCAACAGACCTGCAGTTGTGTGGAAAGGCAAATGCTGTTTGAAGAAGACAGGCAAATATCAAGAGCTGAAGTTCTAAACTGAGGAAGGGCTTTTCCCCTGCAAAGTAAATACCCAGGGAGACTGACTCAAGTAAGAGCTTAAGTTAAATACACACTTCTGATAAAGCAAATCCTGCAACAACTGTAGTTCCATATCAATTCTGTGGCATTTTTCAAAAAACAAAAAGTGAATTTTAGCAGCAGTGCAAGAATACAAGCACAGAGCTGAGCTGAGTTTCCCTTCCTAAGGAAAGGTCCAGGCATCTCCAAATAAAGAATGGGGTGGCAGAAGGAGGAAGGGAAAGAAAGAAAGAACAAAAGAAAGTTATTTATACCTTTAGTTTTCCTTTCAGCAAATGAAGTCCTATGACAAAAGGATGAAGCACATCATCTGTGGAAGACAAAAAAAAACAGAAGATATTTACTTTTTAACAGACAAACGTATACATGCACAACATACCAAATAAATGACAGAAAAATTACATCAGCGATAAATTATCAACCTTCTGCTTTCAGAGTTTTCAGGGTCTTCCAGCCTTTCATTATTTTATGCAGTATCTCAGTGTAAGGAGACAGAGTGCACGACAACCAAATGTTATCCAGCTCAACAGCATCTCATCCCTACTCCAGAACATCAGAAAATCCTTTACAGCTAAAAACTCCCTGAAGTAAAAATTAAACGGGAGTTGAATACTCCCTTCTCACACTCAGTTCCTCACTCAAACACCTTGCTGACTCACAGATATTGACAAATCTTGGAGACATAACAAAAACAGTAACATGCAGCCAAGCCTCTGAAGGCTCTCTGTATCTTGCATAAAAGCACCAACTGCAAGAGGAAGAATTCCTAGGGAAGCTGAAGAAACCTTGATGGGATCACCCCCCACAAAGCTTTCTCTTCTCCAGACCATCTCAGCTTCCTCATGTCTTTATAAGGAATGCAAGAAAAAAAATCAACGAGAGATCTTATATTGCTAGCTCACTTTTGGTTAGAGGTAGCCTCTCTCCTGGACAGAGCAGATGGGGAAAAAATTAAACTAATAAATAAGCAGAAGCTGCAATGACTTTGCCAAGACAGCAAACTCTCCAAGATTAACAAGAAACCAGATGAATGCTTTGGGACCTCCACCTTGAGCCATTTTCAGTCATTTTAAACGAAAAATCTACTGACAGTCTGAACTGTGAACTTACCCTGCTTACACCTAGCACACCTGTCTCCAACAAACATTAAGGAATGTGGCATACAAAATACTGTAAATATGCCTTCCATCATGGAAAAAGATAAGCAGGGAGACTGGGGAGATGAAAGGAATTCTGGTTTTCTCACACCAGAGGAAAAGGTGAGATCATTAGTTATAACCAAATACAAGAGAGGACAGTGAGTCCCTAAAATGGATAATGTTACATGACAAAAAGGAGAGAAAACTGATGGGGAAATTTCATTTAAAGAATGAAAACCCAAAGCATTTTTACAGTAAAATCAGCAAGAAGAAAAAAATCTCGTGCATAAACCAAGAAGATACAGCACAGCATAAAACAAGTGTGATGGGTTGAAGAAGCAGGTGCAGTATTTCTACCTGCCACCAAAGCAATAGCTGTAAGGCAGGAAAAATTATTTATTTTTCTTGACAGATAAAGAGACACGTAACAAAAAAATCAGTAAGAACATCTGCTAACAGAACTGGCAACAACGAGGGTTTAAGGAATAAGAGAGTTGCCAAAAGCCCAGCTGCTACTGCAGATGGGAGATTCAATTAAACCTGACTAGAATTGTTCACCTAAGACAATGGCAGAGCAGAGGGAGAATAAAATCCCCGTGTCCTGGAGGAAGTTTGCTGCTTGCAGGACTTCCACCTGAGGTGCTCTGAGGAGTGGGAGAAGGAGCAAGGCCAGCAGGGGTCGGTAAGGGGAATGCTGAATTCACACAAATTCATCACTCATCACACTTCAGCGTCAAACCACTGCTTTGGAAAGACTCTGCCCCAAATCTACCCCTAAATGCACAAAGAGCCAGGACAGAAGCTTGAGGCTTGGGTTTCAGTGCTGTCAATCACTTCTGAACTATGGATGTTGATGGGTTTAGAATATACACCTTGTATTTGAGATAAGGTAATCACAAATGTCAGACATTTCAGCAGTCACACCTGTGATATTTGTGCCACTGAAGCCCCCTGTCTCACTGCCAGGGCATTCTTGCTGTTTGCTCCAGTTTCCACTACAAATATTTGGGTAGGTACAGCATTTTGTCACTGGCAGCTGATAATTTACTCCCAGAAAAAATATTAATTACCTACAGTGTGCAGGAATACAAAATAAAACTTAGTCAACATCAGCCTGGCCTTTTAGAAATCAGGACAAAACCTCATACTCCACTTATTCCTGGGCTACACCATTAATCCCCATCTTTAAAACTCACATTGCTTATTTAAAGTATCCACATGAGAAACTGAGAGACAAAATAATCAATATACAAAAAGGAACTCAAAATTTAAAAGAAGAAAAACTCTGCCAGACATAAAATATTCAAACAAAAGTGAATCTCTTGTAGCCACAGCCACAGTATTATTTGTGCTGAGAGAAGAAAAAATATTTTCCAGTCTAAGACAGTTTTAGTGTCAATCTTCAATTTTATTGAAGTTTTCTTCAATAGAAATAATAAATAAAATAAAGGCGCATACAGCACTTTGTAACAGAGAACTTTTCCAGGTACTGTCCTGTAATTCAACATCACAGGGGCGGATCTTACTGGAATAGGTAAAAATAGCAGCAGTGAACATGCCAAAGGACAGTCTTTCCACTACAGGGGCCGTGCTTCCATTGCAGCATCAGCTGGCTCTCCTTTTATAACCTCACACTGCCAGCGAGGAGTCACACAGGCAACTTAAAAGGCTGCAGACATCCAGGGGCAAGCTTTGCCCTGTTTCTGGGCTGAAATCAATCCCCTGCATCGCCCTGAGCCCAAGCCTCTGCTGCAGCACTGCTACTGCCTGTGTAAGCTTCCTACCTGCTCCAAAGCCTTCAGCACAGAGGGATGAGGTCACTCAGAATTCAGCGGATTTCTTGTCAAATGCCAGCATAAAATTAGAGGCTTGCACACTTTGTTGCTCCTTTTGGCTGCAGCATGCTGGAAGCTCCTCCATTTACTCCATTCTCTGCCAATCACACGACCCATCCTCTAAAGAGCTCCTTTTATCCCATTTCTGCAGGCCAGCCAGCCTGGAACAACCCCTCCCCAGCAATGAACTCTAAATGGCTTTTTTCCACGTTTCCACATAAAGATAACAACCATCCCAACCTGAGCATTCAAACTGTGAGCCCAGTGATCAAACAAAGGCAGAAATGTTGTTTTACCAGAAGAGACTCTGCTCCATAGCCAGCAGCTTGACTTGCAGGTGACCAAAAGTGCTTAGCTTTCTAATTAGGCACCAGGGAAACCTGCACCCTCCCATCTCAACACCACAAACAGGTTCCTGCCTGCTCATCCTCCAGATCGGGATTGATTGGACACAGCTCCCCAAAGTTATTGGAGGCAGATGCAGAGGGAAAAGCAAGCTTGGGAAAAGCAGGGAGTCACTGAGCTGGCACAGGTGCTCTCACACTTTTCTGCCTCAATCTAAGAAAAACTGGCTGATCATCAACATAGCTACCTCTCCTTAAACCTGCAAGTCCTGGAATAATCAGAGATGTTTGTTATTTGCACACAGTGGCCCCAGTACTGTGTGTTTGTTTTAAAAACTAAGCATCACTCTCATGCAAGTTCATGAGTAAAGAGATTTAGACACTTTTGCCACATTTTTAATGCATGAATTTCATAACACAAGTTTTACCAAAAAAAAAAAAAAAAAAAAAAAAACAACAAACCAAACACATCAAATTACAACAGAAATACACAAGAACTGAAAAAATAATTTAATGGGGTTATGCAATAGATTAGATCTAAAGGAATTGAATTTCTATCAGAAATCATCAAAATAACGAAAATATTAGCTCAACAATAGTCTTGGAATTAACAATTACTAGGTAAGTTCTGAACTTCAGGAATTGAAAAAAAAGGTCTCCTTGTCTGTGAAGGTGGAGTCACATCCTGTGCCACAAATAAGAGCAACTTTCAGAGAAACTTTAGAACAAAGTTTCTAAAGTTAAGTTTAAACAACCCCACGTTCCCATGTATCAAAATACACCTTTCCAAGTGAAAGCTGCAGAGGTAATTACAGGCACTCTTACCTCCACATTAAGTGGAATTAAAATGCAATTTACTTTCTCTTTTACAAGAAACTTTTAACAGTGTACTTTCTATGGTAATGATTTGGAAACAATATAAATAGCATTTTTTTGGGTAGCAATAAATTAGGAATCAAAAAATTAAATGTATGATTAACCAATATTTTTTCTTCCCAGCAACACTCCAGTCTAATGGTCTCCCCTACATCTGCTCTGCAGGATTCTCCCTCTGTTCCTACATTTCTGCAACAATTCCATGCAAACAAAAGGGAGCACACACACCTTCACCTGCCTCACCATGTTCCTTCAGTTTCACCAGAAAACTCTTAACATCTCACATTTCTTATACACAAGGAAAATCTGAATGAAAAAAAAAAAAGAGTGATAATTTCACCTCTGCCACAGGCAGCAAGTGAGTAAAGAGAACAGTGCCTTTTGTGGCGTGCTAACAGACTGAAAAACCACTATAAAATACTGAAATATGACCAGACTTTGAGCAAACACTCTTAAATGGCTGAGAACAAGGAAGAGGAATATGCAAAAGCCAGCGCAAATTACTGGTAGAGCTGAAAGGGACATACGCGGGAAGCAAACTAAAAGACATTACAGAAAAAGAAGGAAAATTGGTCATATGTTAAAATATTTCAATATATACGTTAAATGTTTTCCCCTACAAAAGCATGAGAGACACCTTTTTTCTAGTTCTGCACTATCCTGCACCTCCCTCTTGGTAATCTCTCAGCTCAAATGTTCCAAAAATCGTCACTTTCAGAACTCCAGCTTGTTCTACGGTGAAAAAATTTTTGTAACAGAAGACTATAATGGGGGCTCAGAGCCATTTCTTAAAGCCTGAACCTCTGAGCCAGCTTTAATGAATCTGGTTAACCCCACGCCACACCCAGCTGCGAGTCAGGGAAGCAACCTCCCTCTGCCTGTGAACTAAAAATAAATACACCAATGGCTCAAGCGCGCACCGACCCTGCAGCGAGCGCCCGCGGCAGCGCCCATTCATTAACGCCCTTCGGCAGCCGCTCCTCACAGGAGCCGCGCTTGAGGGCCACCTACAAAACCCGACTCAAACCTCCGAGGCGGCAGCGGGGGAGAACAGCAGCACCCGGGAACCGAGGCAGCATCCGCAGAGCCGCAACACAGCAAGGGAGAGACCGCGAGCGAGGGCTCCGATCGCAGCTCCCGCCTGCGGATGCCCGGCAGCGCCAGCGAACACGGCCCAGGCGCCTTCAGGCTCGGCTCACGCACGGATGCTCGGCAGGGCAATTGCCCAGCTCCTCTGCCCCACAGACACAGCCCTGACCGAGCCGTGCTGCTGCTCTGCTCCGCTGCTGCGTGCCGGATGCGTTTGGAGCAGCACAGGAGAACTGGCAGAGCTGCCGCACCTGCAAACAAACCCTGCGCTGGCCACCCTGCTGTGCCACACAAATCCAGTTCTGCTGTTGAAATCTCCCCCAGGAGCAAGCAAAAACTCAATCACACGGGCTACGTCGCTTAAAAGCCTGACAATAGGACACTCATGTAAACATGCTGTTTGTTAATTATCAGTTCTAATTCCTAGCTCTGAAAATGCTCTCCTCATTTACAAATGACTCCAGACCAGCACTTTGTTTATCCTCATCTGCTTCGTGCACTGCAGCATTTCAGTACACAAGATGACCGTATTCTATTAAACTGTAGAAGGTCAGTACACACTGCTGCAATAAAATCAACTTTGTGTAAAACAGATGACATTTATAGTACAAACACAATATTCAAGTCACTAAAGGAATAAACGTGCACCAGCTGCTTTTCAAAGCAAAACCGTTGTTTACAAAAAAACAGCGCACGCAGCAAGAGCCAGCAGAGCTCGGAGAATTATTCACAGAACTCGGGCCAAAAGAGATTTTCTTTTCAGAAAAAATAAGAACATAACTAAACATGGGTTACCCATACAGAATAAATTGTATCTACTTCATGCTGTCTCAAAAGCCATGAGCTAATGCATGCTCATTGCTAAAATACCTTGCTAATCTGTCATAAAGCTAGAAATTTTAGCCAAACCCCTACTGTTACATCAACTCCTCTTTCAATTAATTCATAGAGCTGACCAAATGTTTCCACAACCTTATTCAACACACAGTGGATATATTTCATGCCAGAAGATACCAAAGGTTTTCGCATAAGCAATTACACAAAATCAATCAAAATCGGTACAATGTAGATGTAAACATGCCTGTTTACAAATTAAACTTAGGTAAAACTTACTGAAATCATGCTTCAAACACAGTGCTTAAAATTTGGTAAATCGCAAGTTTTCATCCTGTTTTGATGACTTCTGTTGTTTACCCAAATAAAGATCACTTTAACTTATGCAATTTGGTTTTACTATAAATACTACACTAAATACTATTTTTCATTACACACTCTTTAGATTTCTGTGTTTCTGATTTAGAAGACGGTCCAGGAACTTATTTCTTACAACACAATCATCCTTTGCATTCATTCATGCGCACACAATGGCCAAACAATCGTCTGCTTCCTGAACTGCCATGAAAGTTTTGGAAATGCAGCTGCACAAATCCCGTTATCCTCATTCCCTGGGCAACCAGGGGCAGGTGATCGTGGCACCCAACTGTCCTACCTCTCCTCCAGCAATCCTTGGGTGTCTGTCATCTTTAAAGTTAGGCAGAGGTACAAAGAACAGGACATTGCCACAGGATCTAGAAATAGGAAGCCAAAGAACAGGGGAATTCCTTGCTCTCCATCAGCCAGGGCATCACAGCGGGAGCACAGTTCCAGCGAGGAGCCCAAATCCACGGAAATGCCTCCCTGCTGCCCAGCTGGCAGCCCAGGGTGGCAGGACAAGAACCGTGACAACACGGGAAGGGGAGCAGGAGAACACCTGGGGGTGTTGAAGGAGAGCAGGAGCAGAGGGGTGCCACACAAAGGTGTGGCCAAAGGAATGACTCTGGCAGCACAGGAGTGGACAGACTGTGTGCAGAGAGACCCAAACACCAAGCTGCACTGAACTGGCCAAGCTCATCTGCTCTACTAACTCACTTAGCAATATAAAAACAAGTTAAACATCCTCTATCCAGAACATCAAATCAACTCCTGCACTGAATCTTGACTGAAGGCTCCTTTATATAAAATAACTCAACCTAACAGCCTCTGGTTCCCATCTCCTAGAGGAGCTTGGAAACCAACAGCTCTGAATTTAATGTTTTCCAACAAGGAAAACTTGGTTTTCTTCTCAACTCCTGGTTTTCCAACAGCACAAAGAGCCACATAAATAATCTGGGGGGAGGAGGGGAGTAGATGTCCCAGAAGAAATTACTGCTGATGTAGCGTACCAAGAAGTGCTGACCAATGATTTCCGTGGGTCATGTTTGTGGTTTAGAAAATGAGTTATTTTAATAAGATGTAGTAAGTTCAGGCCCTGAGACAGCAGTGACTTCATACATAATTTGAACAGAATGCACGGTTGGCTAAGAATAAAAAATGGAAAAGGAATTAAATTGAAAAAAATAAGGTTTAGATCTTCTTCGGAAAAAAAATTGGCATTATTTCTGCCACTTCCAGCTTTTCCTTCAAAGCAGGTTAATCAGCAGCGTTGCACAATAAGTTGTCCAGTCCTGAAGATATTAAGAATAGCAACAAACCATATGAAAAACATATTCCAGGTCTCTGAAAGCATCACTGCCCCAACCCAATGACACTACTTCACTTCTGATTTAATAATCTAAGATTAAATTGCTTACTACATTAATCAGTCACCATATTCATTTCATGAGCACACACAGAGATCCTTACGTCTTTCATGATTAATTGCTGCCTTAGGGTTTGCCTGCAGAAAATACTCATTAAGACAAACCAAACTAAAGCCACTTCCACTCTGAGTGGGTGTCCCCAGAAAAGATTTAAGTGAATTGTCTGGAATTAACTCTCACATTCATCAACTCAATCTCTCCTTTTGCATCAACACTGCAGGCACGTCCTGAAGAATAAGCATGCCCATTGCAGTGATATCCCAGTTTGGCACAATGCAGTGATCCTTCAGGCAATAGCTGGAACTGAGTTTTTCAGAAGCATTAAAATAAAAAACATCTTCAGGTATTTTAAGCTGGCTTTAGTTTTGGAAAGATTCTGAGTTTTACACCACTGTAGATCCTTCTGGCTCTGCACACCTACAACCTGCAGCTGGAACACAAACTGTGCTGCAGCAAGCCCACTGCAACTGCTTCCGCAGTTTCACCAGCCCAGCTGAAGTCCCTGTATTTATGGATGTCACTTCGAGGCTAAGAAGGAAAACAATTCTGCACAAGTCATTTGGCCTGTCACAGGCGAGACGAACAACGGACAGAAGTGGGACAGGCAGGTTACCGGCGTGTGCAGTCAGGCTGGAGATAAAGAGAGGCAGGAAAGGGACAGGGCTGGAGCCCAGACTCTGCAGAAGCACCGCTGCTGCACGGCAAGGCTGAACAGCTGACAAGGAATCAGGACACGAAACAACCTTACTCTGTTCGCAAACGTCTGAAGGATTTCAAGTTGCAAAAAAATAACGAAGCAAGCAATTCAAACCGAAGAATGCCCGAGCAGAAAGAATTCAGTTGTGCCGATACACCTAAAGGCGTTTTCTACTCCCAGTTCAGCAAACAATGCATCACAGTAACAGGAGGGTCAGGCAATCCCGCTGGAAGCGCAGCGGGGGACAAAGCTACAGCATCACAGCGGGGACCGGGCCGGCACAGCCCCGGCCGTGGGCAGGGCGCAGCTCCAGCTGCGCGGGATGCTCATCGTCCCCTGCACAGGGCACGGCTCCAGGGCCGCGGGATGCCCGCTCGCACTGCCCCAGACAGGGCACGGCTCCAGGGCCGCGGGATGCTCACCCGGGCGGTGCGGGCTCACCCGCGCGGCTCCGCGCCGGCGCTGACAGGCGGCGGCCACGACCCAGCCCCGCTCCCCCCGACCCTCGGGCACACTCGCTCCGCCCCGGCCCTCTCGGCACCGATCCTCCCGGCCCGGCCCAGGCAATACGCCCTCGAAGCTCCGCGGGCCCGAAGCCGCCCGGTTCTCCTCCTCCTTCCCCAGCGTCCGCCGGGCCCGAGCGGCCGAGGCGGCGGCCGGGTCAGCGCGCCCGGGGCCGAGCCCGGAGCGGCGCCAGCGCGGAACGGAGCGCTGCAAAGAGAAGAAACACGGGGAACGGTCCTCCCGCTCGCCCCTGGCGCTTCCCGGCTACCCGTACCTGTGTCCCGGGCCCCCGGCGGGTCCCCCGCGCCCCGGTCCCGCCCGGCGCCGCTCGTTCCGCGCCTCAGAGAAAATGGCGGCTCCGCGCCCAGGCAGACATTTATCCCCGCCCATCGCCCGCTCGGTGTTCGACGCCGGCCCTGCGCCCGCCTGCCCGGCTGCTCCCGCCTTCCAGCCTGGCGCGGGAGCGCCGAGCTGTGGATCGGCCGCTCCGCCCCGCCGCCATTTGGGAGCGGGTGAGGCGCCGTGGGCTCGCCTGAGGGAGGAGGGAGGGAAGGAGGGATCCCGAGGGGATCGCGCCGCCGCTGCGCCTGCAGCCCTGTCCGCGACCCGGCCTGGGAGTGCGGCACGAGCACGAGGGGGCTGGAGCGGGCGCCGGCGGGGCGGCAGAGCCGGCTCCCCTCAGGGAACCCGCGGCGCTGCCGCCTCGCAGGCACCCCCCGGCCTCGGCTCCCAGAGGCGGCCGCCTCCCTGCACCCCGCACCAGCCCTGCCTCGGCTGAGTCCCTCAGTAGTCTGACAATTAATTAGTTAATCAATCAGCTCCGATGTGCGGACACCGGCACCGGTCGGGTCCGACAGCGCCGGCCGCGCTGGCGGAGCAGAGCCCTGAGCTGTGCCAAGGCAGCCGTGCCTTACCTGGGCAAAGCGAGCCCTGTCCTACCTGTGCAAAGCAAAGCCTGGCTCTGAAGGGAGCGGGCAGCAGTTCCCAAGGGGCGGTACGTGCTGAGGGGTGGGGTGTGAGCTGCTGGGAAAGGTATCTGGGGAGAAATAAAAAAATAAATAAAAAAACAGCGTGCAAGCGCTTTTCCTGGAGGAGACAGGGACCAGCTGTCCCTGAGTAACTCCGCACAGCCTCCATGGAAAAGCAGGGATACCAAAGGGCTGTGCTCGCTGTTAACTCACTTATTTTAGCTTTGAAAATGTACAGAACAGCACATCAAAATAGTAAACAAATTGTCACCTCAAAATACAGCTTCTCAGGGTAGCCATGGCAAAGGAAAACATTTCTCCTGGAACTGTTTTTAAAGAGCATTATACGTTTGCATTTACAGTCATGTAACTTACATTAATTGTTAATTAAATAAGCGTTACTCTAAAAAAGAGCCTCCAGCAAAATTCTCAGCCTTATTTTGGATTTCTTTACGGAAGAAAGTTCTGATACAAACCAAAACCTGGCTTCAGCTAAAGTTGCATTAACCTCAGAGAGGCATGGCAAGGACAAGGAAAAAGCAGCACTGTTGGGTTTGCCTCTCTTAAGCACCAAATAAGAAAAAAAATCCCAAAACATAAGAGTGTCCTTAGGTCCTGGTGCCCTCCAGGAAGAGGTGTGGTTGCAAAGTAAGAGGGGATTGAAATGGGGACGGTGACCAGGAGCTCTGGAAGGCTGAAACAGAAGTTTCTGTGTCTCTAAAATGCTGTGATTCCCACCTATTCTGAAAGTTACCACTGATTCCAGTGTAACAGTGCCGTCAGTTTAGAGGATATTGCTAAAACAAATATTTAAGCTTTTACAGCTCCCTTTTACAGGACAAACCATAGTGAGATTCCAGCTGTTAAGAGAAGACTTTACTCTGTAATCTTCCTCTTCCCCATTGCCATGGGCTGAGACCTACCAGAAAACCAAATCCAGATGAATGTCGTATCCACTGAGGGTAAAATTTAAAATCTAAATCATTCTTTTCAAAGTCTTACAGAGTAACTTCTCAATGTCACATTTCAACTGAAGAAGTTCCATGATGCACAGATCCAGTTTATTTATACAACCTGAACAGGAGTCATACCCGTGTATCTGACTGCAGAGCTTGGCCCGGGAGAAAAAAAATACAAAAACACACTCAAAGCAGTGTGTATAATAAATATTCACAGGGCTTTAGGCTAAGCATGTCCATGTAATATGGTAGAGTAGTACTGATTTTAGCAAAATATACAAAAGGATCTTGAAATACTGTAATATAAAATATAAACACAACGAGGAGCTTGAAAAGAAGGAGGGAAAGGAGGGAAAACCACCTCAAGAAGAGGAGGTTTTGACAAAGACCTTTCATAAAGTTTTAAAGTTCTTTTAAAAGAAGACTAGGACAGTGAAGGAGCGTAGTCATGGAGCAAATAAACACAGATCTGGAGGAAAGCAAGCCAGATTTCAGAGTTAAACAATACAGCACATGCAAAGAAAGACAGTAATTGCAAGAAACAAACAGAAAAGCAAGCAGGGAAATTGAAACATTGCAGCACTGAAGTGGAAGGGAAACAAAAACTGAACAGACTTTACAAAATAAACTGAAAATTATCAGCATTCTTCCCGAGGCTGGTCTGGTTTATGTTTGTGGTGAGATGTTTAAAGTGTGAATGTCCAGGTATTAGACTTCCATTTGTCCAGGCACATAGTCAGATCTTACATTTTCACCGTCTGCAGGGTTTCCTACCTGTATGAAAAGCAGCCTGGGGAGCGATTAGAAGGAGAATGAGAACCACTGGGCTGTGGCAGCACCACTGTCCTGAGGTGTGGGGCCAGTCTGCCTGGGGATTAATTCCCTTTTCTCGGTGGGTTTGTCACACAGGCAAAGCCATCCCAGCCTCGTGGACCTCAGCTTCCTCATAGTCCAAAATGCAAGGGATGATGCCCATCTTTGAGAAGAGTTTTCACACTGACTGCTGGAAAGGAGCATGGAAAACTGAAACCTTTCCTAATTTGTGGTGATTCCATTTGCTATGTGCAATATTCTTGTGTTCCCAGTCTTTACTTGGGGATTCTCCAAAAATATCCAGTGTTTGAAGTGGCACCACATAACCTTGATTGCATCCTTAATACCTCTAAGCCTCAGAAGAATGAGCAGCAAGAATTAGGAGTGGAATGCTGGCTGGGAAAAAGAAGAAATGCATATGCACACTTTATTATGGAATTTTGGGTATCAAATCTTCCTCCCTTCCTCCTCGAGCCAAGGAGTGCTGTAGACAAACTTTGCCATTTTATCCAACCACAGTTAAAGCACTGTCCTTCTGTAAGGTTTGATTATGCTACAAACTATCCTCTCACTCCTATATACGTTTTTGGGTTGTTTTTTGGGGTTTTTTGGGTGGTTTTTTTTGGTTTTTTTTTGTTTTTTGAGTAAGAGAACATTGCTTAGGAAAAAATTTAAGTCAAATTAGATACAAACAAAGTCCAGCAGACAGACACCATGAAGAAAGTGGCCTTGAACAAATCAAGCATTAACAACCTAAAAGAGAAGCCAAATAAGGTGTCTCTTATTTCTGTGATGATGCATAAACTATTTATATTTTATCATCCAACTGAAAGGCTTTATTATTTCTCTGTGTCACTATAGTGTTCAAAGGGGTGAAAATACAATTTTTAGTTTGGGTTTTTCATGCACTGAGAATTTAAATTGCAGAAATTACCTTACAACAACGGGACTCTTTATATATGAAGCTGTTAACAGTGCAGTAGACTTGTTTTGCTGGACTGAAAACCAGTACTTTTGTTGCTTTGTCCTGAACAAATTGTCAATTTTTTACTTTCTCCATTTCCAGCCAAAGGTGGTTGCTGTTGGGCTGGTTGCAGTGCATGCCTTTCTCACCCTGTCCAGCAGCTTTTCAGTCAGAGCTTGGGAGCCAGATCTCTCTCTTCCACATGAAAATCTCTTTACTGTCATCTATTAGGTGTTCATACTTACATGGTTCTTGGGCGTCTTTCTATAAAATTAACAATAAATACGTTGGATGAAAGTATCAATTATGTAGATTTTCAATACCATTTTGTGTGGGAACACTTCACTTGGCTTTTCATTAAGCCTTGCAGTAATTAAATTATTCTGAGATTGCAGCTCTACAAACAGCAAACAACAATCTCCTCCTGAAGAAATAAAGTCATATTAGCCCTTCCTCGGTGATAATCTTACACGGAAGATTCTCAGAATTTCCAGCGAACTCGGCAGCGGCTCCAGCGCCGCGGGCGCTGCGCCCGTCCCTGCTGGATTCAGCTCTGCGGCGTCTCGGTGCAGCAGGCATTGCTGCCGCTCCGATTTCACAGCAACGCGGTTTGCTTCTGGGAAGTTCAAGGCACTGCACTCCCCCAGCCGGTTCTCTCGGACTCTCCTCCGCACAGGCTGAGCTCAGTGGCTTTCCTGAACTTTAGATTCTCATTTGCAGCGCTTATGCCCGAGATTTAACTTTCTCCCGGCGTGACAAGGAGCTGTGGCGTGCGAGAATGCTGCTCGGAGCTTTGAAACCTGAGCTGTCAAGTGCAGGTCCTGCTCACAGAGAATTCTCCCCCCGACACCCAGGCAGTGCTCTGAGTCCTTTGCTGTTCCACGCCTTGGTGCCCGTTTGGGATCAACTGAGAAAAAGCGAATAGAAAATATCCCGAAAGCCACGTGGCCTCAAAGTGCTCTCTGTTGTGTCTGACAGGTACAGATGTATTTTATCAGGTGATTGTAACTGGTTTTTCCCCATAGCTGGAAATGTGTTGGAGGAATAGCAGTTAAATTCCAAATAATTTTGGAAAGGATTGAGAGTGTGGGTAAATCTCCTTTCAGAACATAGGAAGTTTCAAAGAGCACAAGACAAATGCACCAGGTCAGTTGGGGTAGCACTGGATACTGAGAATATCAAAGCATGAAAATAATTTTAGAATAATTATTTTTAATTAATTAGTTAAATTAAAAATAATATTAATAAAATTAATTAAATAAATATTAAATTAAATATAAAACTAATTAATTAATTAATTAGTTTTATAAATTTAATGCAGAGATGCTGAACTGATAAGTGACACCTGCACAGGGAGTAAAAACTCAGTCTGAATAAGCATTATTTGAGCTCCAAAAAGAGGACAAATTGTTTAAAAATTAAAAATCTACGCTATAACTTGTGTCTATTTTACCAGTCATTCCTACTGCAGAGACAATAAATACAGCACTTTGATTTACACGTGTGTTCTATTTTTGAAACCTAACCAAACTGGTTTATTTGGTTTATTTTGACTTTCTGAAAAAGTCTAACCACAACAAAATCTCTTCAGAGCTAGGTAGTACAGTTTAAAAATAACAAAGCATAAATAGCTCTTTCCTGACAAACATTTTTAGAACCCAGCCTGAACATACCATAAAAATGTCTTCTTCAGCAGAGCAATGACACCTGATAGAGAGCTACATGAAGGATTTATCACCTGATTTACTGTGACATTAAGCAGTGCATTGACAATTTCTCATGGTCACTGAACTCCACTCAATACTTGGTTTCTCTTTGAGCAGAAGAATTACAGCTGTCCATTGCAATAACGCAGAGGATGGCAGCAAAATTTCATTTTTCTGTGAGGAAACATGAGTATGGAAGGAGTAGTGACAGGGTAAGACAGGCTGGCATCAGACTGTAGCTGAAAAATACACAAACCTTCCTTTATCTCTTCACAAATCATTTTTTTGTTCTGTTTCTTCATCAAAATGCCCCAGTGGTTTTTTTTACTGAGAAACCTGCTCTCACTGTGATGTGTTTGTACAGAAAGCCTCCCTCCTGCCCTGTTCACGTCACTCTCAGCTTTTATCAAAGGCAGATTCCAGAGACAAGGAAACCCAGAGCAGCCAGTGAATCCATCCTACTGCTCTGCAGCTCTGCTATTCCCAGATAACACACACTAATTAACATGTGGCTAGAAGGTCATAAATACCTGCATCACTCAAAGGTTCACGCAGGCAGCTCGAAGACGAAAGTCCATTTTAGCCATGTGCCTGCATTCCTGCTCTAAGAGAAATGCAACTCTCATTAACTGGATTCTGGTACAAAAACCAACGCAAAACAAGGGAAAAAGCTGTCTGGCTTTCAGCTCCAGCGCAAAACAAGGGAAAAAGCTGTCTGGCTTTCAGCTCCAGCCTATTTATCCATTGTCTTTCAAGTTCATCTCAAACATTGGGATAAACAGAGATAGGTGATCAAAGGGCTGCTGCGTTACTTTTGGCAATACACCCTTGCTGTAGCCAGCCTTTGATTCTTGTCCTCCGTGTCCTACAGAGCAATTTGTGCTTTGAGGGCCAGGACAATTAAAAATCACGTTGCAAGCGCCTTCCTTCAGCAGCAGTGCAGTCATGAAGATGTGCCAGCAGGGCAGGATTCTGGTCCTGCAGCTGCTGAGGACTGGTGGCTGTACGAGGGGAAGTTCTTACCAGCCCCGTCCAAAGTCCGGAGCATTCCAGAGCTGCACAGGAGGAAATTTCACTCTGGACTGGTGGACACATCCTTCACAGGGATCAGCACTGTTCTGTCACAGCACAGGGCGTCAGGACATCCCCCTGGGAAGCTCTGACGGGACACACCAGTGAAGCGATGCCATTTTTTCAAAACTTGCATATGCATATGGCTCGTTTGGTGTCTGATTAGAAAGGTGGGGGATGTTTTTGTCAGAGGTTTCATTTGTTAAGGACCTTTTTGCTGTTGCACATTCATTTCTCAGATTGGCCAGTGTCAGTCAGGTTGATTATTTACATCAGGATATACTGCTTCAACAGAAAAGCCAACTCTGATTAAATGAACGATGATGTTCACTTTGGTCTTATTTTTGAACATACTTCTTTTTTAATTTCTTTTTGCAAGATAATAAAAACCCAAAACAATGCTATGAGCAAAACAAGTAAATTACTTGAGCAGTAATTAGCAAAGACATCAGGCCAAAGGAATGCAAACATACAAGTCTCCTGCTGGAGCTCAGAGCAGGAGCCCAGTGTGCTGCGTTAGGAGATTTGTTCCATCTCTCAGCAACTGCACAGAAATGAGTGTGGACATGTCTGCTTGTACCTGAGTATTTTTAATACTTTGGAGATACACATCTAATACTCACAGGTATTCACATTCATTTATTCAGACATTCCTCACCTTCAAACCTATTTCTGGTGGAGACAGAAGTTTTGCAATAGCAAAAAATTATGCAAAGCTTTCTTCGACCCTCCACAGAAATGGAACAGTGACACAAGGGCTGGAACATCATTGCTGAGACATCCATTTGATTTGATAGTGAGGCCAAAAAAATAGCAAAAAAGCAAAATCTAAAGCAAGCTAAAGCCTTTGCTTTTCATACAGCAAGTATTTGTAACTTGCAATAAATGATTCTGTGTTCACACACTAAATTCTAGACAGGAAATGAAAGAAAAGGTTCTTTTCTTCCCCTTATCACATACAAAGTGGAACGGACGGAAAGGAATAGCAATGTTTTGTTGCTAGTGTATAATAATGTATTTACTTATAATTCCAGCTTGGAGTTTGATGACTTCAGCATCCCCCCATCTCAGTCCCTACAGGGATTCCATGCGATCACCTGAACTCTGAGCAGTGTTACTGCAGGGTCACAGGCGCTGGGGCTCTGCTGGTTCTGGAACTGCAGGAAAGCCAAAGCTCTCCTGAGGCAGGGAGGGCGAAACTCCAAGGCATTATTTCCATCTGGGGAGGTTCAGTGCTGAGACATCTCCCCAGGACACACCTGACAGATTCACCTCTTTCAAGGCTGTCTTTTAAAAATAAACTAAGGTGGATTTTCTCCTCCTCTTGCAAAAACCTTAGCCTTGTAAATAAGGAATAGCATAACCAAAAATATTTTATGTTGGTGCAGACAATCTTCAGATGCTTTGTCCCAGCGCTCTCTAGGTGAATTATTTAACTTCTTTTAGCTTTTAGACTTCAAAATTACCTATATTAACTAAATTTTTGGGTGAAACATTCAGTACAAAGCAATAAATTATTTCTTCAAGAAATAGATTTTTATGTATCAAGTTTTCAAGTAGGATCACGCTCTTGGCTGACAAGAATGCAAGCAAAATTATCTGCCTTCTTTTTTCCCCCCTCTCCCTCTTCATTTATCTTTTGATAACAGTCAACTGCACTTATTCTTAAAGAAGTATTGATGGTTATAGCCATAGTTTTCTTCAAAATAAAAATTGCATAATTTATATGCAAATTTAATAATATTTCAAATATAATATACTTTATG
Organism: Tichodroma muraria; assembly: GCA_013390105.1. Lineage (NCBI taxonomy): Eukaryota > Metazoa > Chordata > Aves > Passeriformes > Sittidae > Tichodroma > Tichodroma muraria. The sequence continues at coordinate 48,425 of WAAG01045954.1, forward strand.
CATATTATTATACATTAAATATATTATAAAAACAAATTCATCTCTGCTCTGTTTATACCAGGAGAGTTCAGGATATTTCCATTACAACCAAATGCCCAAATTCAGATTTTTAGTGTTATCAGAGTAAAGTGTATTATTGAGATTACCTACTCAAGAGGAATTCCCATTTCTGGAGCAATCCTTGGAAGTCTTTGAATAAGGGTAAGAAATAGGATCCATTCCCATATTTGACACAATAAAATATCATGGATTTGTTTAGTTTAACATAATGTAATTCACTTGAGTATTTAACTTAAGCAGGTGGGAAATCCTAGTTTCTCTTAGGGATAGGAAATAGACTCAAGCGATTAAAAGTCTTTGGTTACTTTTCCTGGTAGCTTTTTGTTGCTTGTTTTTTCAGGAAGTTAAGAATTCTCTGAGGAAAGCTCCGAGCTGTTTGTGTGGCTTTGTGAGTAATGGAAAGAATTTACACAAAATATGCCACTGCTGTGTAGTGATATGGAACAATAAATAATAAAATAGGCAAGAGGTAGGAACTGCTCAGACTCCCTTTCTATAATATCGCTCTTCCTAGAGGAAAGTGGAACTGCTGTGGAGCAGCTCATGTGAAACAGTTGGGATGATAATTGCCAAGGAAGGCTGCTTTGGAATTTGGCAAGGAGCCACAATGTCCTAATTACCTTTACTTTGCAATTTTTGATCTGGAAGTAGCTGGCATTGTAGAATTCACTAATCCGGAGTAAATGGGATTGTTCTGCTGCAGCAGAAACCTTTTAAAAAGTAAGAATTATTGGAAGTATTATTTTGGAGAAGTCTTGACAAGGATATAAAATCCTAGGTAGCCAAAGTTGAGCATCATTGTAAATAATCCTTTATGCAGGCTGTTGAAATTAACAATTATTTTCTTATGAAAATTGGTAGTTTTCCATTCAATACCATGTTCCTCATTGAAGGAACAGCAGTTCCAAGGAAACTTTTATCACAGAAGGCGAGAATACGGAATTATCCTTTCACAGTAACTTAATGCAGCAGAAAACTTTCAAAGCAATAAGCCCTATAAATCCCATTCTTACCACAACTATTCACTGCAAGGCATAACAGCCCTGCTCTTCATTAGCATTTTCAAATTAATGACTGTCATTAGGAAAGGCAGCGTGAAGCATAATTCACTTCACAGTGAAGCAGCTGTTGCTGTGCCGTACGCTTGCTTCAGTTCCACCAGCATCCACCTTCTAGCAGCCTCGACTGCTGGATTTTTAAGCTTCCCCTGAACTTGTTATTCTGATTTCCTTGTGACATAGCCGGTGTAGACAAACAGCCCACTGTTATCAGGCAGCCTGAATCAGTGTCTGCCTCAGCCCCTGCTCTGCCCGAGCTGCTGCCACCCGGCAGCTCCCACCCCCAGGGCCAGCTGGGGATCCCTTCAAGAAGTCACAGCATTAAGCTAAAAAAGTTTGGCGAGTAATTCTTACTAGACTCACACGATCAGACAGATTAACTGAGTCAGGCTACGTATTTCCTTAAAGAACTTTTAATTTTTTGGCTTAACTTCCAGCCACACGCACGGCCGGTGTGAGTGGGAGCTCCTCACAGGTGATGTGCTCACAGCAAGTCACAGGTCTGACATGGCTTTGGCAAAGTTCGAGTTTCACTCTGCAGTGGTGTGAAAGCCGAGATTTGGTTAAGACAACGTGGAGAAAAGCAGGGTTTGGTTAAATTCTCTGAACGTCATCTTTGTGAATGAAAAGTAGGAGCAGCGCTCTGCTTTAGGGCTGAGGTGCAGTCTAACAGTACATGCAACTGTAATTATATCCTGAGTAAATGGGATTGCTCTGCTGCAGCAGAAACCTGGGCAGTCTTTCAAAAAAACAAGAACATACCGAAGATAATGTTTTGTAAAAGAAGGCTCGACAAAGATATAAAATCCAAAGGGTGCCAAAGGGACAGCCCCTTTCCCCCTTGCAGTCCTCTCTGCCCCTCTCACCCTGGAGCAGCACTCACACTGAGTCAGATTTCATTTTTTATTTATTTTTCCTGACAAACACCAGCCCAGCGCTCCTCGAGCAGGGCCAGGGCAGGCTGAGGTGTGCAGGCACTGGAATCTCCCCATTTGGCAGCAGCCCACGGAGCCGAGTTATTGGTTGGGAACCTGCAGCCTGAGCAGCTGGAAACTGATCCCACAAAGAGCAGCTTTTGCATATGCAAAGTCGATCTCAAAGGCGAGCCCTGCTTACTCAGCTGTTTATCACACTCACACGAGCAGCAATATCATTATGTACAGAGCTGAAGACGATAATTATTTTTTAATCCATTGTTCGAAATTCCGTACACATTATAATTAAATTACCTGCCATAGGTATTACTGGTTTGAAGAAAGCCCACGTGACTTCTTCAAAATGTTATAAAAAATAACAACGGGAGTAAATTGAAAGGCAGGAAAATTTGCTGATAAACAAAATTTTCAAGATATTGAGACTAAAACACAGACATTGAAAGAGTGCGGTATTAGATGAAGAAATTTTTGATTACACCTTGTGAAAGTGGACGCAGAGCAACAGTCTAGGAAAAGACAACCTAAATTGTGTGTGCTGTCAGGGGTACTGGTTTAGCTCTTGTCAACCAGATAAAGACAGGTGGGATTTACTGGGAAGAGCTCTCTAAAAATGCCAGCTGAGTGCTGAGCAATAGTTAAAACAAGAAACAGTGTCAGGAGTTTAGGATGGGAGAGAGATGACAACAAAACAGAAGAGAGAATTTACTGAAATTGTAGACTTTAAGGATGTACCCACATTTTGAACACAGCATGAAGGTGTGTTCCTGCACTGCCGTTGATGTGCACCAAAATTAAGAGGAACAGAGAAGAGCACCAGGGATTTGGAGAGATATGAACTGGCATAATAGGCAACTAAAGGCATTAGGACTCTTCAGCTGGGGAGAGAAAAGGATGAGAGAAAAAATAAAGTTATTTTCATAAGACAAGCACCTCTCACATGCCTATATAGTCATCCTGTAGGGACTGAGAAGATTTGAGTAAGAAAGGGAGAAACTCAGAAAACAGGGACTGTACTGGGTATTTGTAGATATTCTCTATCAAATCCAGTGGCAGGTGATCAGGAAGGGTGCTGCATGCAAACACAAAAGTGTATTTTCTCCCACTGTGAGCTCCAGTGTTGTCGCGATCAGTGAAAGGCTTTCCTGAATTGGAGGCTCAATTTCTATTTCTGGGCATTTGAAATTCTTTTATGATTTCTCTGATTTGCCATTTGGGATTTGTGTGCAGCTTACTGTGATTTTGTATTTGAAATACCAGAGCCAAGAGCTTTTAAATTAATTATCATTTAGAAATAACTTACACCATGACAAAGGACTTCTTGGCAGTTAATATTGCTCTTTGTTTATCCTGTTTAGATTTGGAGGGGAAGATCCTTTTAGTTATTTCTTTTTTAAATAAAAATCTCTAGATTATGTTGAGTCTCCGAACGACCGGCAAGCATTTTATCATTTTAGCTGCTACTTCAAAATGCAGACAGAGATTGATAAAATCAATAATCTACTATTGAAAAATAAGTAATGTATTATTAATATAAATTACTTGTGCATCTCCTAATTTGACAAGTATTTAGGACACAAGATTTAGATGCAGATCTGTTCTCCAAATGTTCCATAGCTGTTGGAATCTGGATCTGCTAAGCCAGGACAGCCTAGGATTTTCAAAATAATTATGGCTCAGCTTTAGTGCTGCACTTGTTCCCTCCCAAAATCCTGGAGAGCACGTTTTGCCGTCCTTGACCTTCGTTTAATTAAGTAGGATAAACACAGAGTTGTTTCCCCACCACAGAAAAAACACCAATGTGACAGAACAATACTTAGAACAGTTTTGACAGTTAAGCAGAAAACCCACAGGGTTTAATTTGAAGGGTTAAAAAGCTGTGCTGTGTTTACAAAAATTCTACAAATAACTTCAAAGTCCTCGACAGATAAATCCTAAAGAAGCATTTGGGGAGTCAATTCTGGAATGAAGGTGCATAGAATATACAAAAAGATGTTGAACTCAAGAGTTTTTGTTTGTATAGAGCTTGGCAACATAAAGCCCCATGGAAGTGGGCAACGTGTTTTTAAAAAGCAAGTTTAAAACACGCAGGGTTGTCATCCCAGATTTCTCAGAAATAAACAAAATTAAGAAAAAGAAAGAGAGAAAGGATGGGAGAGAAAAGAGAAATAACATTTTCCCATGCAGGTACTCTGGAGAGAACAGCAGACTCAACCCAACAGACGGTTTGCAGAAAGCCAGGCTTAAAAGAGAAGTAAAATAAGGAACTCTGCAGTTAAAAAAAAACCCAAAAAACAGAAGTTCCCCAACTAAATAAATGTTCTGTGCTAAAATTTATCAGCCTGATTCTAGGAACTCAGTGATATCACCACAGGCTACAAAAATAACCCCCCAAGGAGTCACATGGAGTGATGTCATGTGAACATGGAATAAATCCTTGCTTTTTTTAAACTGAAAAATTTATATTCAGCCAAACTCTAGGAAAAAGCACAAAGCAACCCAAAGGGCAGTGGGCCAGGTCAGGGGAGTTCAGCTGTGCCCTCCTGATGTTCCACCAGTATCTTGTGGCAGAACAGAGAAATCACTGCATGGAAGTGATGGTAACACCTTTATTTCTGATTAAATGCTTCATCACAATGCCTCTTAATTCCTTCTGTTCCTGGAGGGAATAGATATGGAGTGTCCAGCAACCCCACTCTGAGGTTCTGCCCTCAGGAAAGCACTTCATGGCTTCTCAGATACAAAGGATTTTTTTATTTTCTCTCATATGTCCTTGGAAATAAAGGTATCCAGGAAATGAGGATACAGCACAGAGCAGTGGTGGCATTTCAGTCTGGCCAGCCTGCACTCCTACAGTAACGTGCTCCAGGACAAGGTTTTTCAAAATCTGGAGTATTTCAAAGAGCTATTATTAAAAATATAATCCTAAACCATTTCTAAGTGAGCCAGAAAGAAAATACAATGACTTTTGAGATTTCCATTAGAATACACTGGAAAAGACCAGAGTGCTGAGCTGGGACCGGTTAAAGATAATAGAAAAAAAAAAATAAAATAACCTTTGAGACTTCCATTAGAATACACTGGCAAAGAGCAGAGTGCTGAGCTGGTTAAAGATAATTAATAGCTGGATGCAGTGTGTTAATCACTGATGGCAGCAAAGAGCATCATTCCATAGCCCTGCTGCATGAGATCATTGGCCAAGTGGGTATTTCTAACCACATGAGAGAAGTATTGCTCCTTCCAGCGTGGAGTATGGCCAGAAAGGGGAGAAGAAAAGAGTTTCAGAATGTCCTTTATGAAAAAGCAAACAACAAAGTGGCTTTGCTCTGAGCTGAACATGACTTGCCGGGTCCGTCTTTTAAAGCTGGTCTTAAATTTAAATCAAAACTGATTTAAACTGATTCTGCATTTGTCCCACATCATGACAGCAGTGAGGAGTTTAGCAACAGCCTCCTTTGGCTGTGGAACCTGTCACAGATCCTGCTTGTTGAAGTTACTCATTATCCAGGTTCATCAATTTCATTAATTAATGGCTCCATTAATTCCAGGTTTCTTTTCTAGGCTAACTGAATATTCAAGTGTGATGCTTTATGCCACTTAATTCTCTTCATAGAGCTATGTGTTAATAAGGAAATATTGTGGGTTTAAGATAGGATGCACAATAAAAATACACACAACAATATCATGACAAATTTTAGATGATAACGAGCAACATCTACAAGGGCTTTGGATTGAAAGTGGTGAAGGGCTCATATTGTGGCCCTACCAGAAACTACTTAATTGAAATTAGCAGATCTGAAATGTTTTACTGGCTCTGACATTATGTTAAAAGCAATAAAGGGATTTCCAAGAATGGCAAAATGACTTTGTTACCGATAGTGGGAACCAGTTGGGAAAAGGTGTGAACTAGCAAGGAATCAAACCAGGGATTATCTGTTGTATTGAACACCTGGAGCTTCCAAAGCCTCCAATCAGAACTGTGGGATCACACTAAAATAAAAACGGATGATCCTGTTTAGTCCTGTTTGTTGTTCTCCCTCTGTGCCCAGAAGACAAGGGGATATCTCAGGTTATGACCACCACCCTCAGTTCAAATTCAAGAGCTCTTTCAGTGCCCCACAGTTCACTCTGGGTTATTCTGTCCTGTCCAGCCTTGCTGCTGCTTGCAGCGTAGAGCAAGGAGGAAATCAGCATTTCACAGGGGTCCTCTCCTGACCTGAGCCAGGCTGAAATCCCCAGGGGAGCTGGAGCTTCTCAAATCCTCCCAAGACCAATGCCCACCCTCACATGACCCAAGGAAGTCGCAGGACTTGGTGACACTGGGCTAGAAAGGCTGAGGTGGAAGCTCCAGTTCTGCTGTGAGTTTTCCAAGTTTCCTGGACCTGGGCTTTGTGTGAGGGGCTCTGGAAGAGCCACTCAGGGCAGCTCCCACACCTCTGGTGGCTGTTTTTTTGTTTGTTTTTTTGTTTGTTGTTTTTTTGTCTAAGTCTCTCCCGATGGAAATGGTTGACTTTGTGTAAATACACAAAAATAGGAGCAAAACCCTGGAACTTCTTTGTTCCAAGCAATTGGCCTAGACTATGTGATAATTTGGAATGAAAGGACCCCTCCTTTAAACCAGAAACTTTGCATTAGAACTCTGAGACCTTCCCTGACAAAAGCTTCACCAAAATAAATTGGTTTCCATGCAAAACTTTGAATTTTCCATGCAAAACTGAGTGTGAATCTCATTCTCCAATGAAAAAGAGTTTTGTCGAAAAGATCTTTGATGAGTTCTTTTGCTGAAGAAATACTTCTTGAGTAATCACTCTGTAGGCCAAGGAAATATTTGAAAATCATGAGCTTCATCAGTGTCATCCAACAGATGCAATTTTATGTAAGTAATTAACTTGACAAATTCACAGAAGCATTCTCCACTGGCTTGCAGTTATTTTCAAGCAGCTGCAATTTATTGATGAGTGGTCTTTGCATATGAATAGATTTTGATCTGTGTATGACTAATTTCTACTTCTGAAAGAGATTTAACATCTTTTGCTTCCTGCTAGAAAGCAATTACAATTTCTGTGGACAATTCAGCATGGAACACTAGCCTTAGATTGGAAGCTGGGTTTCATACTCAACTTGTTTGCTTGCTTTTGATATTGCCCAATAAATTCCACTGAAGCAGAATCTTAAAGGCTCATCAAGTGATAATTTATGGGACTCTGAGCACTGAAATTAGAGGAACACAAGGGAATCTGAATGCTTTGTATTATCTTTGTGTTCACTTCAAACCAGATACAGAAGGAGGCTTTTTTGCAGTTGATTGCTTACAATTTCTGCTCCACTGCAAGAGAACATGCGATCACAAAATGGCCCTGCCAGGTTTTGTACAGGGAGATCAAGTTAAAGCAACAGTTATCATGAATGTCAACCTAGAAAGCAGCTTTACTGCATATAATATATCAAAATTCCCTAATGCTTCGTGTATTTCTGCTCAAGATGACTCCAGTGAGTTTTACTGACCTCAAGATGGAACAAGATCAAAGCAGAGGTGCCTCCACACAGGGAGGCTTTGCTGGGAGTGTTGAAACACCTTCCATGTGTTTCGGATGCAGGGCAGCATCCGAAGAGGTTTCATGCTGGTGATGTAGGAACAGTTCAGGAATTACTGCTAATGGAATTTACTGCTCAGTTCAGTCTCTGGGCACAGGTACTGGCCCTAAGATTTGGGAAATACATTTTTCTTGGATGCTCTCTGGTCACCATTTGCACAAAAGTGACTGGTGGACAAGACAAGCACCATCAATTCCCAGTTTTTCAGTAACTTTCCCTCCTGACTTGAACATCCTGTGTCTTATTCCTAGAGCAGAGAAGAGGAACCACCACACCTCTGCTGAGTTTTCATCTCCCCTCCAGCCTTTTCAAAATCCAGCACAACAGGGGTGTACAAGATGCTAATATTGAATTAAGAGTTCCACAGCCGTGTTCAAAAGAGCTGTGAAATGCTGCATTTTACTTGTTGAATAACCACTGGTGGTTGGAGACACTTCAGCAATGAGATCATATCTTTTTATAATCTCAGTATTTAGTGTGTAATTGAAACCAGGAGAATAAAAAACTGCCTTTTGACGGCAGAATGTCTCTGCTGAGTGTGCATCCGCTCACGTTTGGAGCTGCAGGATGCAGAAAGGTGGGATTTGGAGCAGTTCACCACAATCAAAGGGGCACAGAGCAATACATTAAGGGATATTTTTCATATAAATTGACAGTTAGTAATATAAAGGTGTGGAAAATAGGAAAAGAGGCAAGCACTGGATAAGAGATATTAGTGTGAAGGATTCATTTCACACAAAGGATTCATTTCAACTGTATCAAAGAATGATAGCCCTGCTGATTCCATGGTTCATCTCTGGTATCTTTGTCCATAAATAAACCCTTGAGTCAGTAATCACTTCATTTCTAGTGATCCTGATCAGATATCAGTGTTTATTCTCTGCCATGGTATCTATTTAGTCTTAACAAAAGTGGTATTAACAGCCACATCTGAATGTGGACAATTCTATAAACGACACTGCACAAGTTTCTGACTAAGACCTAAATGTGTAAAACTTTGTGTACCAGTAGTTCTTCATTAGCCTGCACTCAAGAATTTGAGTAATTCTTTGGTGAAATAATAAATTTCTCACAAGCCCTTGTTAGCACATCAATTTTGAATTGAAGTGGCATCTGCTCATCCACGGTTTCATCAGCTCCTGAACCAATATTAACTGGTGGGATTCTCCTGGCAGAGCTGAGGCTGTCACTGCATTCCTTCAGCTCTGCTGAAGACTTGGGTCAAAGATTTGTAGACTTGGGTCAAAGAAGGAACCAGGAAAAGGTAAGCAAAGAGTTCTTCTAGAATTTTGAGGATTTGAGGAGAGGACTGTGGGATTTTGGCAACGGGTGAAGGAATCCAAATGCAAAGCCTGTGAGAAAAACCAGATTCTAAAGGTGCTGGAAAAGTGGGAGGCACTGGCTGGGAGGATGGGAGAGTGATTAAGGCCAGGAAGCTGGAAGGAAGGCTGAGGTGGGATGCTTGGGGGGATTCAGTCAGGTTCGGGGTTGTTTTCCACGGCTCCACACCGAGTTGTTCTTGCAGCTTCGCCCTGGCAAGAGGGCATGGCATTAACCAGCAAGGCAGGGTGCTCTAAACTCGATTTTGAAATTGAGGGCTGCCTATCTGCAGAGGTAGCTATTACCAGCCTGGCTTTTGTAGCCAGGGGAAACACTTCCTTCAGGCTGCAGCCACTTTCCCCAGCAGGCACTCAAGTCACAGCTGGTTCAGCTGCACTCCTACATCCCTTGGCTGCAGCTTCTGATGTACAGGAGAAAGGAGCAGCCTTGTGGAAATAACACAGGACACTTTTAACTGCCCTAATGGGGATTACAGTCCTCAGAGGAAGGTTTGTGTAGACAGAATAGAGAAACGATTTTCCTTAACTCGCTCACATACAAAAAACTGCACTGATCTGGTTCTAGACTGATTTGAGCTCCTCTGAGAGAAGTGAATCTTGTGAAAACCTAAGAATAATAAATCAATAATAAAGTAGCATATAATGAATTTGATCACTTTTAGTAGCCTTTCAGACACTGCTTCCTTAAGTTGAATTAGGAGAAAGGAATGATTATCAAATCTATTGTTTTTTTTAATCTCAGTACAGAGGAACCTCGACTCCTGTAATGCAATCCGGTAGCGTTTTCTCAGGAAAAGAATTGCTGCAAGAATCCCCTCTTCCATGAGCCTATACCCTCCCACGGCATCATCCACCCCTCAGTGCAGGGTGGAAACTGATGGAAGGAGTTAATTTGGGCAGAGGAAGAGCTGAAATATCCAGTGAGACTGCACATCCCCTGGCGTGTGAATTAACTTCAGGGGCTGGATAAAGTCCCCAGTTCTGGCTGCTCAACATAGGCTTCAATATCTGCTTAATTCTAAGCACTATTTATTTATTTATTCTGTGAGCTGAATGCCTTCAAAAGGGGCACAAAACTGCCCTGAGGGTCTCTTGCCTATCTTGTGTTTCCCCACAAAGAACTAGAGCTGTCTCCAGTCCATGTGCAGAATTAACTGTGGTATTTAAATGCTTTTCACAACTAACACAGCCCCAATTTATCATGCATTAAATGGCTTCCTCAGGACAGCAATCATATATTTTTGTAGTCACCAATGTATTGTATACTGTGAGTAAAAGTAAAACCGTATCCATGTTTTGAAATGACAAAACAAGATTTAGAAGTGTATATCCAACTTTAACATATAATCTGAAGAGCAGAGCTCCTTCTGCACCTTGAAAATTTCTCCTTTGATTAAACAACGATTACGATCTTCCCTCAGATAAAATGTATATGTGTGTATATATATTTATGTGTAGACTTTCAAAATCAAAGCCTTGCACTTCTTCTGGATGTCATCTGCTGGCACTGGGAGCTGATCCCAGCATCCCAGAATGCAGCCTGGCAGGAATTCATCTCCTGCTTATGAAGGGCTCTCTAATTGCCCTGGGTTTTTTCCCTTTTGAACTGGCTCACTAACCTGTAATTTCTCCTGCTATCTGCCCAAAGGTAAATGAAGTATCTGGTACACCCAAGGAATTCCTCATCTGCTACAGCTGACTTCAGACTGGGAGTTGCCATCACCGAGGAGGAATGAATTTCCACGTAGCCAGGTTTCAATAAAATCCCCGGGCAGGAAGCTGCTGCTTCCATTTTTGCACATTTATGAGCTCCGAGGGGAAGAACAGTGAGGCCTTCCTGAACCTCTGAGCTCCAGCACAAGATTGAACCTGGGAGAGATTCTGATCATTGAGCAAGTATTGACTTGATTTAATAAGGCAAGAAGAGCCTCAGAGAGCAATTGCAGTTGCTGCTGCTGAGCAATTCAGCACCTTCAGCCTGACACGCTTTTTGTTCTCTCTTTTGCAAAATCAGGGCTATTCTTGCTTTTGGCACTTTGCACTTAGGCAAAGGCATTCCCGTGATCCCCCACTGTCTCAATTTGAAAAGATTTGCTGTCCATAAGGAGCTGGCCAAGGCCAATGCCACGGAAAAGTGGGGAGGAGGCTGCAGGAGTAAACGCAGATCAGCATGGAGTGACAGTGGGTCTGTGGCAACCAAAAAAGGGCTTGGACTGAAATATAAAAATACCAAACCCTCTCCTTTTCCTCACTTTGAGAAACTCTTCTCCCTGCTGGCATCTTCGTATGAAACCCCTTCTTTCATTGTGGCCTCTGCCTTGTTCCACGTGTGACACCAGGAAAATAATCAATCCCAAGCACCTGGAGTTTGGCTTTTGGAATGCACAGGAAGGACAGGATTTGTAACAAAGTCTGGGATAACCTTTATCCAGACAGCAGCACTGCTTTCTCTGCCTCAACAGTCAAGCTTCTGTACCCAAAACTCTTCCCTGTCTTTCAGTGCTCAAAACTACAAAGTTCAAATTTCAAATCCACTACAGATTTCAAATCCACTACAGATTTCCTAAAAAAAAAAAAAAAAAGGTGAAATAATTTTCCATATGAAAGTTCTGGGAGGATACTCAAGTTTTAGCCAGGTAAAGTTTAGGTATTGGTGAATTGGTGGACAACCAGATTATAAAGTCAAGTGAAACCAGTAAAAATTATTCCCATGTATGTGCTAAGAAGTGAAAGTGAGAAAAAATAAGCCATTTTGTGGGGTGGCTGTGTGTGTGTGGTGCTTCCATCAGCACTAGAGACAGTGGGGGGAGAGGTTGGAGGGGGTGTGGAGACATTTTACAAAAGCAAAAACAATCTACAGGTGCAGCTAAAAATACTCTGCTTCAAATTCAGTCAACGAGTTAAAAATGCCAATGAAGTCCCAGAGTGTGAACCTGCCAGCATTCATTAAAAATGTTTATTCTCTTTTTCCTTTAATACAGTTCCTTCAGTAATTATTTCAGTAATTACATACTGTAAGAGTTGGAGAGCTGGGGCTTGGCTCTTATAGAGTGGTTCAGCTTTTAGATTTTTTTTTTCTTCTCCACCTCTGTGTACACAGATTTATTTGTATGCAAACAATATTTGTGCAGGTGCCTACCTGGCGTTTGGGGCACGCAAAGCCAGGGCTTGCCAAAACTTTGCATTTTTTGTTTTCCTTTTATTAAGCAATCATTTCACATACCAGAGTGTTTGGGCACCAGAGGGATGTATTCTGTATAAAAGTCCACATTCTTTATGGAACTGTTATACTTTCTTCTTGCTAAGGGGGCAAGATAGAATAGAATAAAACCTTGTGACAGAATTCTGGACTCTTTCTCTGCAGCCTCCAAAGTAAAAAGATTTCTCTCTTGACCCCCAGATACACTTCCTGCTACCAGGGTAACAAAATATTTGAGACAAGGAGAAAGAGTGATGATTCCTGGCTGGAAGTATTCAAAGGAGGGGACAAGCTCAGCACCCTCAGACGTGAGGCTCTTTAAGCAGGGGCTCCTGGACACCTTGTGGGACCAAAACGAGCACATCTCAAACCCGAGTGTCAAACTGAATCTACTGGTATTCAGCTGATTGCAAAAGTTAAAATCTTCCTGAGTATCAAAGTGAACGAGTATTTAACTAAACTTCCAGGGCACTCTGATTAAAAATGAAATAAGCCCAAACACATCTTTTATGGGAGAACTGTGTAACTGCAACAGGGTTTTGTGCAAGGATGGGTGAGTGCAGGGGCAGAGGGAATTTGGGGGTGAATGCTGCTCCATCCTTGGGCTTGCTGGCAGATCTGCTCCTCTTTGGGGCTTTCTCTGGCACCACCACCCCTCTGGGCTTCCCCAGGGTTGATGTGGCAGCTCTGTGCTCAGGAGGAAAAGCACAGCAATATTCTCATGTTCCCCCACACAGAGGAAAGAGCACGCAGCACAATCCAAACCAGAGGAATGCGCCAAAAAACGGGAAAAATGTCACATTTGGGCTCCAGAGATGGAGGAGGCAGCGACCACATCAACTGCAAGAGAGCCCAGACTCAGCAGGAGCTGAGGCAGTGCTGGCTTCACCACGGTGCCAGGGTAGGGAGCCTACATTAATTAACTGCGTTAATTAACTACAGTAATCCAACTTACAAGGCCCAAAATACTCATCCCAACCACTCTGCTTCAGATTCTGAGGAAGTATGGGATATCTGTCAGTGAAGGGAAATGCTGTGTGGCCTTGGAACTTAGTGGGGAAAATAACAGCAATATAACATTTGGGGAAAAAACTTAATGCACTTCCATTTTGTTATTCTTTCTCCCCCAGCCTGATTAGTGGTGTCTTATTAAGGATTTGGATTGGGAATAAAACTTGACATTTGATTTAACTTGTAAACTCCTCTTTCAAAACAGAGGACAAAATGTGCTCCACTGTCCAACACAAGCAGGTATCTCTGCCAAGAAAAAGGACACTGGGCAAAGGGGTTCTGATGGCTGTTGTTTGGCACAGGTCTGTGTTTGTAAAAAACCTCCATTTCCAGTCATTTGGGTGGGGACTTTTTATGGAACAAGCTTGATTAGGTTGCTTTCCTAAGGAGAGGAAGCTTATGTAATGGTTCAGTCTATCTCTTGCTCCAAATTTCATACATATTTGACACATGAGTCAAGACCTCAAGAAGAATTAATTTTCTAAAGTTTCTTGGAAGTCAGCGACTGAAGACAGAAAAAGGAACCCTGTTCATTCCTCAGCTGAAGGAAAGAAAGAACTCAGGCACCAAATATTCCTGTTTATTTGGCAGGCTGGTCAGTGCCCGGGTACCTGAGGCTGAGTTAGCCCCAGCACGTGAGGGGTTTGCCCTCTGAAATGAGAACCACAGTTAAGATATCCTTATTTATCACAGCAGAGGTGCTTTAGGGATGAGACCACATAAATCTCTGGTGGAACTGCTTTAGTCTTGCTGTTTGTGGAGCAATGGTTTGTTGGGTTTTTTTTCCCTTGAAATGTGCTCTGACATTCAGAACACAGTAAGCTCAGTCTCCTTGTTCTTAAAAGCAACCATGGAATACTCAACAAACTGTACAAAATATGAGGCACTAAGTAATTAAAATACTGGGAAATACCAACAGCATTCTGGTCCTTGGCTATTTCACTCTGGAATGAATGAGCAAGGGTGGGGAATCACCTCTGATCCACCTCTCTCAGCTCACTTGGACTTCCCCAGGTTGCCAGAGAATGAGAAAAGGAGTGGAGCTGCTCAAGTGCAATCTGTTCACTCTGATTTTGCTGAGGAATAATAGCAATGCAGTGATATAACTGCAGGAAGCTGTCCAAAGTCATAAAATACCTCACTTTTTTTTTTTTTCCTCATATCTGTGTCATTCCCTTTTCCATTTGTTGTTCACAGCCTGAATTCCTCAGATAACTTTGCTGCAGACTTGAGTTTTACTGCAGATATGGAAAACTGCCTGGAAGTTTTGCTCCTTGGTTGTTCTGGCTGCTTTCCAGCCTCAGTAATACTCAAGATGCAACACATCCAACTTGCCCCAGCAATCATTTTATAAAATACAGCAAAAAACAAAGGATCCCATACAAAATTAGCTGCTACCTTAATTAATGACTTCGGGAAGCAGTAAAAGTGAGTCTGGCCCAGGTCTTTGGAGGGCTAATTCTAGTTCTGCTGGAGAGGTGAGGTGAACCTAAAATGCATCAATACAGGGCTAATCTAGAGCTCAGTAAACATTCCATATTTTGAGTCATTAGTGGGGGTTTTCTATCCAGTAACCAGAGGCTGCTGGTAGCTCTGACTGCACCCTGGGCACACCTTGAAGCTGTTCCCAGCAGCTGCTGCTAGAAAATGAACGTGGAGACACCTGAGTTGTATCAGGCAGCTCTTTTAGCAACAGCCGAGCTGATTTCTGTGAAACACAGCTTCGACCAAGAGGAAAAGTCCTGAGTAAGGGATGGAGCTGCACGAAGCACATGAAGACAGCCAGGCAGGTTTGGAAGCTGCCTGAGAACCTGGCACACGTTCTACACTGCACATCCAGTGCTGCAGATAACCAGGCCCAAGGGATGCACAGGAGGGGATTGGGGGTGTCTGTGCAGGGCCAGGGGTTGGACTGAGTGATGCTGTGGGTCCCCTCCTGGCTCAGATACTCTGTGATCCCATTAAAAACACCTGTGCAGTTTCAAACACCCACCTAATGCAGGAGATCACTCCAGCTCCCTTCAGAAAGAGCTGCTGTTCTTAAGGTGAAGCACCAAAGCAGATCTCAAAACCGCACAGCAGGGCGAGGTGCTGGGCCCCCATCCCCTGCAAGAGCCTGTGCTGCAGAGCAGACTTTGCAATCCCTGGGCAGCACGGCTGCTCCAGCCTGAGCTCTCGTGTGGAGCAGCAGAACTGGATGATCTTAAAGGTCTTTTCCAGCCTAGTTCATTCTGTGATTCCCAGCGCTCACAAAACCCTGAAGAGAGCCAGGATTAAACTGCGGCACACTTGGAAAAGCCAGGCCTTTATACACATTAATCTCAGCCTTCATTTGGAAACTCCTGACCCACATGCAAGGAGCTCCTGGTGCAGATGGCCTCTCTCGGAGCCCCGGGACTGTGTGGATGTAATTCATTGTTATGCAAACACACAGCTGCTTTTAAATCTCACTTTCACACTCCTGGCGGGTTTCGTTTCAAAGCATCCAAAAAGGAGGCAGGAAAAAAGCCTCCTGCAAGGAGACTTCAATGAAATCTAGAAAGGGTTTTGCAGACAAGTCAAAGGCAAGCAGTCTGGAAGCCTGAAATGGAGCTGTGCTGCTCCAGGAAAGGGCAGTCACACTTCCAAATACAACTTTGTACCTGGTAAACATTAATCCCTGTATCTACTTAATATTTAAATAGAAAACAACAGTTTTGATAATTACGATTAAATGACATATTAGATTATGATTTGTGCTCAAAAAATGTGGAAATTTCCACCAAATCCTTCATACAAAATTCATAAACCTCCCCTTAGAAATAGCACTGGGGCTTTTCCATCAGATTGCAGGCTAATTAATTTAACCTTTGGAAGCAGGTTCGGTAAGTATTTAATCCTGGCCCTTTAGCCTGGATTCACACATCCATTATTAACCTTCCAGACAATTAAAACTGCTGTAAAAGCTGTGAAAACCCCACTCCCCCCATCCGACCCTTTAGGACTCACCAGAACCGTGTCCCCACACCCAGCACCATCCGAGAAGTCTGGATCCAAGGAAAATCCCAAGGGGACCCTTCTGGGAGTGCTGAGCCCGGTGTACCTGGGGCTAGGAGCTCTCAGGGAGAGCTGGGCCCCCGGGGATGGTCCTGCTTCCCAAAAGGCTCCAAAGCATTCCTTGTGCGAGCACAAATACCTGGACCCACAGGCTGAACCCTGCAGGGTCACATGGGCGACAGGGCTAAAAAAAGGCAAAGCCAGCGGCTTAATTTAAACCACCCCGAAATGTTGGTGTTTACACACACACACACACACACACACACACCGGGGCTGCTCGTGAGCCGCTTCCAGCTTTTCCTACAGTTTTCCTGGAATTTTAATATCCCGCTCTCTTCGGGGTTTGTGCTGTTCGATTCTTTTATTTTTAGCTGCAGCATTTCGCAGAGGTCTGCAGAGCCTGCTTGACGCCAGCCCGTGTAACTGGATGCCGAGGCCCTGCGAGCCAGGAATTGCAGCCACGGTCAGCACAAGCCCTGGCACTGGGCAAAACCTGGGAGCCCGAGTCCTGAATTTGGCCCGTGCCTCGGGAAAGCAGGCTAGGGGACTTCGTCAGGACGGAGAGAAGAGCTGGGAAGGGTTAGGGGTATAAAAATCAAAGATGCAAAGAGGCCTGTCCTGCAACAGGTCTGTGTGAGCCGAGTTCCAAAAGCAGGAGTTCACAGAAAAAGCCAAGATACTTCACTGCAGTCACCTAGAAACAGGCCAGGCGTGCACAGAGCAGGCTGCCTTCGAAAGGGCTGAGAAAGTCAGCGAGGCAGTCTTGGGTGGGTAAATAAGAACAGGGCAGCAGGTCACTGCCGACAGCCACCCGCCAGGGCACATTTTCATTTTATAAGCCCAGAACCGCAGCCCCCAGGTCTGTCCCAGATAAATAAAATAATGTCTGTCCCACGTCTCTACCCAGCTGCCAGGGTTTTACCTTACCCTTCCACACTGTACAACTGTAATAAATCTGGCTGAATCACCTCACCTGAACTTACTTTTTAGTTTTCTGTTCTGGCCCTGTAGCAGAGAACCAAGTGAAGGATTGCTAATTTATCTGATTGAGACATTGCTCATCCTGACTATTCCAGGATCTGTAACCACAGCAACGTGTCTGCAACAGAGCGTGACTGCTCCGAGGAGGAAAAACCCGAGTGTGTGCAGTCATTTTACTCCCCGAAGGTGAGGGGATGGCAGAGCCATCAGCAGCAGAGCCTGGGCTGAGCGGAGCGCTCAGCCTGCCCACCCCGAGAGCAGCTCACTGCTCCTGCTGCAGCCTCCAGGGAATAAAGTTCCAAAAGCTGGGAATGCTCCGCTCCCGCCTTGGCGCTGCGCTTTGCTCTTTGGCTGTGTTCTGGTGTTTGTTGCCCCGAAAGAGGAGAAATCAAGGAAAACAGAAAGCACTGAGCTTGCCGTTGACCAGGGGACAGCACGGAGCTGCACGTGGGGAGGCAGGAATGCTGGGCTGCCAGGATATATTTCCTGGATATCCAGAGTGTGTGTGACACTGACATCGCCTGAAAATTAACTTTTTACAAGGCAGCTTCTCTGTCCTTTCATAAGTGACAAATGCAGAGCAAAACAAGTTGAAAGCAGAGATCTTAACAGAGCAACAGTGACCTGTCAGTTTTCTCTACTGCATAAAGTTTACAGGTTTGGGTTTTTTAATTCCTGGCATATTTAAAACTGGTTTGGGCAAATTGAGTAACCTGAGCACGTTTCCTTGGCAAAGATGGCATTATTTGACATTTGCTCACCTAACTGGGAGCAGTTCTGGGCTTGGAGAAGGGGATCAAGTCAGAAAATCCACTGAGTGCTGAGACTGGGCTGGTCCCTGGGCAAGTGGGAGCAGCTCTGGACTATCCAGCACCAAGGAGCCCCTGAGGTGAGCACAGCCCTGTCCAGCCTGGCCTGGAACACTTCCAGGGATGCGGGGACAGCCACAGCTTGTCTGGGCACCCTGTGCCAGGGCCTCCCCACCCTCACAGTCAAGAGTTCTTTTCCTAATATCCAATCTCAACCTACCCCTTTCCATACTTACCTAACTGCTTCCAGTTAGGAGAGCAAATATCAAATAATGTGTATATCAAATAACTATCAAATATCAGTAAAATATGAGTAAATATCAAATAATGTGTATATCAAATATCAAATAACTCTGTGCTACCCCACACAGAGGCAGAAGCTGTTCTGTCTTCACTGCTCTGCTGTGGCACAGACTGGGAAGAGGCTGGGAAAACACACCTCATGCTCCCTCCTGTGTCCTCATCCTCTCGCTTTTCAGATACTCTTTGGATCACCTTTCCTCTTGGTTCTCCTTGGTCCCGTTCATTCCTGATGAACCCTTCATTTTCTTTGTCCAAATCAGCAAACTCCTAAAAGGAACCACAGGAAAAGTGGCATTATTTACCCTCAATGCTACATATCAGAGTTCAGGAGCTGCTGTTGCCACTGTGATGCTGCAGTGTCTCATCACATCAAGCACAACTGAAATGAAAAACTTGCTAGTCTTTCTTGCTGATGCAAATTTTCCATAGAATTGTTCTTTTCATCCAGATTTTTCCTGAAGTGACCCCAAGCCTCACTTTCTCTTCCTGCTGCTGGCTGGCAGCCTGAGACACCTCCTTGAAAGTGCTTCAGATTCAGGCTCAAGGATGAGTCAACAATTGGCAATTTGCCCATGTCCCATTGCCTTGCTCTTCTTTTTTTTTTTTTTTTTTTTTCAAGTGGCAGAAGAGTAATGGTGATTTGTGAAGGGAATTTCTGATCTGCTCTTTGATTTTTCTGGTTTCTGACATGCTGGATGCACAGACTCTGCCTGGCAGTGTCAGCACCTGGCAGAGAGCTCTGGAATGTTACAGTTGCCTCAGAGATCTCTCAGCTTGGTCCACAGGGCTTGGAGAAGGGGATCAAGGCAGAAAATCCACTGAGTGCTGAGACTGGGCTGGTCCCTGGGCAAGTGGGAGCAGCTCTGGACTATCCAGCACCAAGGAGCCCCTGAGGTGAGCACAGCCCTGTCCAGCCTGGCCTGGAACACTTCCAGGGATGCGGGGACAGCCACAGCTTGTCTGGGCACCCTGTGCCAGGGCCTCCCCACCCTCACAGTCAAGAGGGTGATATATCCAATATCCAATCTCAACCTACCCCCTTTCCATCTGAACCCATTCCCCTTTGCCCTGTCCCTCCTGGCCCTGGTAAATAATCCTGCCCCATCCTCCCTTCAGGCACTGGGACGCTGCAGGGAGGTGACCCCACAGCTCCTCCTCTCCAGGCTGACCAATCCCACCTCCCTCAGCCCTTCCTCTGGAGAGCAGAGCTGCTCCAGCTCTCTGATCAACCTGCTGGCCTCCTCTGGACTGGCCCCAAGGCAGATCTGAGCAGCAGAAGAGAAAATATGGGACACCACACTGTCTTGCTTGGGAAGAATATTCCATCAGGATATTCCACGAGAAATTCCATGGATGGCCACAGTACAATCCCTTTAAACACTGAGACCCAAAGTATTATCAACGGGGGCTAAATAACTTATTTAATAAATTTTCTTGCTAGAAGTGTGTTTAAGTGTGCTCTGTGTTTACACAGAGCTCTGCATGTGCAGGGCAGTGCTTTTGAGGTCATGGATGGTGCAGTGTTTGTGCTGGGCAGGGAAAGCAGGCAGATGTTCCAGGATAATTCCAACTGGGGCAGCTGTGGAGAGAAAAGGGGGTGCTGATGATGAAACACAGAGTTACCGCTTCTGCCATGATTCATTCATCCACTTTTTGTATTTCTCTCAGCAAGAAATACGGACAAGGGGGTCCCTGAGTGCAGGACACACAAGAAGCCTTAAGCTCCTGCCATGTAAACATTTGTACAGCAGACGGTGAGTCCTGTGCATCAGGGTAAACAGAAATTCTGCTCTGTTCTCCAACAAAAGGGTATTTTATTCAAACCCTAATCTATGGAGCTGCCACCAAAAAACAGTTTATTTGCAACCAATCTCTACAAAGAGATTGTTTCCTACCTGCCCTGACGTGTCCTTGCAAGCACCTTGCTCTTTGCTCTGTTGATTTATTATTTCTTTTTTCTGGACACGGTAAAAACTGTTAATCTGGGAATCTGTACTGGGCAGATGGCAGGGTTCAAACCCAGTTATACTGAGATAATTGTGGAAGGCACGGATAATTCAAGTTCAAATCCAAAGGTTTTTATTCAGTCCTGTAGCTTCAGAGAGAGCAATTTTAATTATGTTCTTCAGCAGGGATGAGAGCATCCACACAGTCTGATTTGCAGTATCTGCATTTGGGGTCTCTCAGGAAAGAAGTGGACTCTCATTTTTATTTAAGTTACTCGATGGAAGATCTTGTCTCTCTTTTTTGTTGAGTACAGAGTGTGCCAGGAGAAGCAGAGCCAAACCATTTTACATTAATTCCTTCAATATGAGGATTTTACTTCAGACTGGGGAGGCTGTGATCTTCTCTCTCTTGTTCCACTGGGAGAGAAAAATTGCTTCCCTGTCAAATGTTGGCCAGACCCAGCTCTCTGAGCTGCTTTGCTCAATCCATGGTTTTCATTGACACATTTTTGACATGCAGTTCCAGATCTCAGCTGACAATGTGCCTGTCACTTGTGCCATCAGCCAAAATGCTTAAATATCTACTTTCCTAAGTGTTTCCTTAAACAGGGCAAGAAGTGAACTCCTCATTTTTTTCTGTTTGGTGGTCTGGACATATCCATAAACTGAATATTCATTAATAACATGCACTTTGTCTGACCTTTGACCTAATTTTTTGTGTGCAGGAAAATCACCTGAATTAGTTCACTGATGAAAAAGCCTTCTTTATATAAAGAATATTTTCAAGGAGCTCAGGTTATACCAATACCACTCTGTTACTGACTTGGACTTGTTTCTTGAGTGCTGTTCCAGTGTTTTTACTTGGTTTCTGTCTATTTTGGGGTCTGATTTCTGGTTGTTTATGCAGCTCAGGGGAAGGCCAGTGCTTTCAGAAGTGCAGGTACCCACCTGGATGTCTGCAGCAAACCAGAATACTGCCTGCAGTTAAGGATATCACTACTAAAATAAGCAAATAAATTCATTTTAGATGGTTTATTACTGAGTTTAAAGAAGTATTTCTTTTTCAGAATCAAAGTAGGCCACCCTACCTGGTCTCTTTTTACATCTCCTGCCTTCTGATCGACTTGACTGCAAACCCTATTGATTAAAATATGCCCTATGCCCTCATTCTTGTAGCTTAATACTCTACAAAATCAAAAGTAAAATAACCAAATCCCGGATTTCTTACAGCAATTGCTGTACCTGGTCATTTGGCTATTCGAGGATGATGCAATAGTTAACATTTTGTTTGCCTTTCTCACGCAGGCTCCCACGCCCTTGAAGCCTCCATGTAACGTAAATTGCTTTATAGAGGAGACACTGGAAAGCAAGAGCCAGCTCTGAGCAGGGGAGTGAACTCCCCTATGACCATTACATCACTGAGGAGTATCACCAGCCCCTCTCTTTTTTAGAAGAGAGCAATCACACCGCATTGCTAAATACAAAACTGGATTTTTTTGTACATCTGGGACAGGGCTGAGCCTGAAAACGATGCAGAATTAATATAATTTTGGAGAAAAAGAACTCTCTTCTTTTTCCCCTACCTCATAAAACTGATGACCTGAATAATCCTGGTTCTGATAGTTTGGGGTGAGCTGGGGTGTCAGGAGTTCAGGAGTGCAGCAGGAAGCATGGAACTGTTGAATTTATGAACTGGCCTGAGAGCAATTCAGCAGCTCAGGAGAGGCAAAACTGAGAGAAGATCCCAGAGTCCTCCCAGTCAATAATTACACCTGAGTTAAAATGAGGATTTGTGGGAAAGAAATCTGGGGTTTGGCCTCCTTACCATCCCATGCCCATGGGTGAATTGTCCTAATTTATCAGAGAGTAGAGTAGTGGAAGTTACGCTGATCAGCGTGGCAAAGAGGGCATCCCAAGTGCATGGGGCAGCAGGAAAGATACAGATAACTGGGATTTTGAGAAATCTGTGCTGGAACAAGGGCTCGAGGCTCGCCCAGCTGTTCATTCATGCCTCTGACACGGGGAAAGGCAACTCTGCAGCTGTTTGCCTTCCCGATGCAGGTCAAGAGCCAGCAGCAGAACAAAGGCACTCCTTGGTGCTGATAAGGACCGGGTGTTTTGTGGTTGAAACTGGATCCTCGGAGCCGGTTTTATGTGGCAGGGTGGGAGGAGTGCCCGGGCTCCATCTCCTGTTATCAGCTGGCAGAAATCGAGTGCTGCTCGATTTCCCTGCTGCTGGAGCCCGGCTCCTGATGGGGCTCGCTCCGGTCTGCGCAGAGGGCTCCAAAAGCTGAGCAGCTTTGCTTTGTGCAGGACTTTGAAACTCTAATCAAAATTAAAATAGCAGATAAGTTTCAGATCGAAGAAGTTAACCACTTAGGAACAATAAGAACTTCATTTTTTGGAGTCAGATATTCTAACCATGCAATCACCTCAGACCCTCACGGTCAGAGCCACCCCTGGCATCTCAGCACAGTGCTTCTTGCAGATTCAGAGCCAGAGAATTCCACACAAAGCCAGAGAGTCTTGAGGTTTTTAGTGTGACTTTAGGGGGGTTCCTCAAAGACAGGTGGGAAGTGAAGCCTCTTGTGGGTCGGGAAGGTTGTACAGCACCGTAAGAGCAGAACACAGGTGAGAATGGGAACTTTTTGCAATTTTTGAGTTCAAATGTGCGACAGCCTGAACTTTTTTCACACATTCCTCGCTATTTGTAATATAAAAAGTAGAAGATCTGGAAAAGAATGAAAGAAATACTACTTAAAATGAGATTTCCTCAAGCTCAAAGAACAAACAGCATAGAAAAACAAATTTATGGTATAAAAAGCCTCTGGTCATTCTGAATGTTTTGATTCCTCCAGCCTGTTATTCCTAACAGTGCCAGCAACTGTGAAACCTCTTTTCTGGCCTAGTGGGGACTCTTTGGGTCTCTGTGCGGGACCTCGGTCACCTCCAGCCGCTCGTGAGGCTCCTCAGGCAGGAGGAGGGTCCCCGGGAAACGTGCGCTCAGTTATTTTCCCGTAAGAAAAGAGCTGAGTTTCCGTCGGGGCTTAACGAGCCCCAGCTCCAGCGAGGAGGAGCAGGAAGCTGCTGGACTGCAGCCCCAAGGAAAGGCGGCCCCGGCGCAGCAGCGCGCCCGGCGCGGCGGGCAGAGCCCCCGGAACGGGCAGAGACCCCCGGAACGGGCAGAGCCCCCGGAACGGGCAGAGACCCCCGGAGCGGGCAGAGACCCCCGGAGCGGGCAGAGCCCCCCGGAGCGGGCAGAGCCCCCGGAACGGGCAGAGACCCCCGGAACGGGCAGAGCCCCCGGAACGGGCAGAGACCCCCGGAACGGGCAGAGACCCCGGAACGGGCAGAGACCCCGGAACGGGCAGAGACCCCCGGAACGGGCAGAG
>WAAG01045960.1:0-26836 GCA_013390105.1 Tichodroma muraria
TGTCTTAAAGCCCTTTATGAATCATGTCTATGTTATGCAGGTTTCATGTTTTGAAGAGCCAAGAGATCTAATGAGAACTTTTCCTGTCTCTGGTATAGTGCAATTATTTATTGGAAGAGAAGCAGTCAGGTATGAAATGAATGAATTTCATAAGCAACTTCTTTTTAACATGTTCTTTCAGTGCTTTTTCCCTTGAGACTTCCCACCATCCTCTGCCTGCTTTCCTCATTTGATCCGTTGTGAGAGGATTGATTTCCAAAGGAAAAAAGTACCATTTTGAAAGACTTTTCTGAAATCATAACTGACTGGCAGGGAGACAATTTAATAGGGGGAGATGAAACTGGGACACTGGGGATAAGAAGTTAATAGGGGATTTAGTCATATATACAAAACAGCTCTAGACAGGTGGATGTAAAACAGCTCTTTGATTTCCTGCAGAGCTTGCTGTAGTGATCAACCTGTTCTCTGAACGGCAGCAAGGATACCTCGGCGACCACCTCAAACGTAAGTGGCCACTGTCTTGCAGGTTATAAGATCTAGATGGCTGGAGCTGGAGAGAAATGATGCTTGTATATTCATGCCACAAAATTGTAGAGAACCCCACTATGTCGAATCCCACAAGATCAGTGTCAGAGAAAGATAAAAAATGTCCAATGATTTCACAGCAGAATTCTAGAGTTGTCACCCTGCTATCTTCTTTTTAAAGTACTGCTGGAAAACAACTTTTAGGTGATGTTTATTGGGGACACCACTAGTTTTATTGCAAGGGTCTGCAAGCGCAACATGAGCGTGAACTTAAAGCACAGTGTTGCATGTTTTAAACAACAGCATTAAGGAAGGAAAATATCCACAGAATTAAAAAGTGAAATGGAGCACCTCTAAATCCCTTATGTTTGCACAGAGAAAAAGTCTAGCATTTCCCTAGTCTGCAGAGATTTATTATGGTTCCTTCTGGCTGGCTTGGAAATGGCAGGAACTGTTTTAGGGTATCCCAGAACTCCCATGGTCCCAGACAATTGCTCCAGGAGTTCAATGTCATTAAAACACAGTAGCACACTCTTTGTAGGCTCATTGCTGCAAGCAGCAATCCCAGAAGTGGGGGTGTTGGCTGTGGGCTGAAGGATCCATAATATGGCTCTTAGGACACAAGGCACAAACTAAATCCAGGGCCGCAGGTTAAAAAAAAAAGTAGAGCCAGTGGGGAGGTAGGCCTTCAAATCTGTAAATTAATAGAAATTACTGCCTGACAATAGATAGCTCTTTCATGTCCAAATTCACCCAGTTATTTAGGTGTCTAACTCCCATCAGTATAAAAATTCCTGATGGTCTACCCTTTTATCTCTTTTTTTTTGGGTTTGGTCTTTTTTTTTTTTTTNCCTGCACAAGGAAGGACTAAACAGCTTTCCTTTACTGGGTGATGAGAGGATAAATATCAAAAGCTGTCAGGCTTGGTTAGGGCACTGGAAAGGACAGAGCAAGCTCACTGCACATCAACAAGTATGTGAGCTATCAAGCTGGCATTAGGGCAGAACTGTAAGGATCTAATCTGTGTGCAAGATGAGGAAAATAATTTGGATCAAGTTACTGTTCATCTGATGTTCACAGCTCAACTGAAGTATTAAAGTATGAACTCAAATGTGAGGTAGATGCTGTTAATTTAATTTTATTTTTTTACCTTAGAGGTTAATATTTCTCCTATGGTTTCTCCTCACAGAACTGTCTTTACTGGCTCAGTGCCATAGCATACCAGTTTACAGGTACCATCAGAATGTAAAACTCATGAAAATGTACATTGCAGCTGGTTTTCACCTCTGACAGCCAAACCAAGCACAAAATCAGTGCAGACTTGCCCCATGTGTGTCACTGAAGTCCTTCCACAGGTGTTATCACCAATCTGATTAGAAAAACCTTCCAGTTTTCCTTTGCCTCCCTCATGGCTGTATAGAGAAGATGCACCGGAATAAGCCTTCAGCTCTTATGAAGACTGCTTTGGCAGCTCCAGTTGTTTTCAACACCCATTGATTCCTTCTGCTGAGGCAGGCACACACCCATTTCTTCACACTGCACCCAGGTCTGGGCTCTGCAACAGCCCGCAGAGGACCTGTGTGGGTCAGTGCTCAGCACAGGGAATGTGGGAGAGACTATGATGGAATTTTCCTACACTGCAATATACTTTTGCAGGTATGTTCTTTCTCTTTTTCTCAGGAATTAGAGGTTGGTGGGTTTTTTTTGAGTACTTTCACAGGTTCTGGGTGTTTCTGTTTTTTTCCAAAGCATGAGACATTGGCTTCTGTTAAGGCTGTTTTATTGGCATCACTGGACCTTTGAATCAGGTGTGACAAATTCCCCATGATGAAAAACCAAGTTGCACTGGGATAGGGAATAAGATTATATTTACTACTCTGTGCTTTGCGTCTCTTTCTCCACTAGTTTTATTTCATTGACCTCTGCACAGCTGCTCTTGATGCCTTCCCCTGTAGAAAGAGAATTACTCTCTCCCTTGAGCTTTGCAATGCCTAAGAGATTCAGAAGCTAACTGGAAATTTTCAATATCAATTACACATTTACTGCTGAAATACAGCTGCCTGTGAATAGTCATGGGTTTTTTACTGCTAATAGGAAAAGAATCTCTCACAGTTGTTAATTAACACTGCTCCAGATTTATCATTATTTCAACAGGATAGCCTCGGGATGGATTTAACCCCTTGCTCTTCTGGAAGCAGTTTAAATTACTTATTCAAGAGCATAGGATGAATTGCTGGTGGAGTTTCAAAGGATGGGACTGCTGGTAGAAGCTGCTGCCCTGATGCCACTGAAATCCAGTAGGATTTTGGTGTGGCTTAACCCAAGATTTTGGTATGGCTCATCCCTGAGGTCAGACTCTGATTATTGCAGTAATGGGCAGCAATTACCAGGTTCACAGTAAGTTGCAGAGGTCTATCATCAGAGAGTCCTGATTGCCCAGAGCAAGAATGAATTGCATTTCTTGACCCATTAGTGATCTCTAATTTTATGCCAAGTATTGCTGCTTAATTCACTTTTTGAGGTTAACATTGAAAAGCTTTGCTTACGTTGAATGCTCTTCCTCTTATCATTTGCAATTAACAATGGTGCAGTAGGGAGAAATGAAAGATCAATGAAGCCTCTCTTATCTTTTAGTATCCACCTTGTGAGGTGAATTTCTATTCTCTTAGAAGGCCACAGTGTTGGGGGTTCATTCTGAAGATGGATGTTTTTGAGACTGCTTGGCAACTTTCCACCAGTGTGTCAGACTTGATCACTAATTCCTGCCTCTGTCAAAGGTTAATAGAGGACTGTTATGTGTGTAATCATGCCTCGCTGAGGAAAGGGGTCAAATAGGTTTATAGGGATGAATATATTGATTCCCAGGAGTATTTAAAATAATTGGACTCAAGCAATCAGATTAGCCAGTTATGATTATGAGATGGGTCTATATGGGGTAATGTACATGCTTGATATAGATTGCAATTGATCCAGCTTCAGTTGTCTTAACATGCTGAATTTTCACTCATTTCCTTATTAAAGCTGAGACTAATTAGAATAAGTTTTAGGTATCAGTACATAAAATTGACTAGAAATTCATAAAATAATATTTATTTCTAGAGAATACATAGGAAAGTGGGCCTTCACTTATAAATGAGGGAATAGACTGACCTTATTAATGCTTGTAACATCCAGTTTATGACAAAAAGAATGCAGGTGTTTCTCAGAGATATCCACAGAACATGCATCATTCTCCTGTCCTTGTAACTATTTGCCAGAGGGTGAAAGAAAACAAAAAAAGCCACAAACAAAAACAAACCACGGGAATTATGAACCTAAGTCAGAGGAACACAGTGCAAAACTAGCTTTGCCACTTGGAGGGCAGAGACTTGCACTCATATCCACCACAGGCACCCTTTAAAAAACTATTTCCCCCTTAAGGTTTCCCACTTGTTTCTGCAGCCTTTTAGGAATGCTAGAAGCATAGAAAGGAGGTAGGAAAACCCAAAGCTTAGGGGTCCTGCTAGCCAGGGGGCTGCTTTTACACTCTAGGAAGGAAACTCAAATGTATGATTCCAAAATGTTGATGTCAAAGACTGATAATTCAGACAACCTAAAATGTGTTATTTTAGAAATCTTGCCCTGTTTTTCTGATTCCTGGAGGACCAACTCGCTGTTTTAAACATGAGCTATTCATGACATCAATTTCAATATGAAACTGTGCTGTTGCTGCTGGGAGATATTCAGGGTTGCAGTGCAGGGGAAGCAAGCAAAACCCTCTTGCTCTGCCTTCACAAACAACACAGAAACTAATCTTTCTAACGCTTTCAGGCAAGCCATTGAGTTATTAACAAATCTGTTTCTTTTTAAATTGTCCTTAAGGATTTCAAGTTCCCCCTGCTTTACAGGATACACGGGGAAGGATTTACATTTGCTCACTTGTGATAAGCTGCAGCCACTGCCATGTAGTACAAAATGAATGCATGCCCATGCCATAACCCAAGACATCACAAACTGGCAAATCTTCTCAGTTAGTTAAACTAAGGAAAAGATAAGGCAAACTTTGAGGCATTTGGGAAAAATGTTTTAAGCCAAATCAAAAGTCCAGTGATTTTTGTCCTGTCTTGAAAAGGGGAAGAATGGTCCTACAGGGTGAGACAATAAATAGGTCTACCTGATCCATTATCCTAAATTAAAAGGAAATGGAAGAAGACGGTGACGAACCAGATTTGAATACAGTGATGTCTTCCTAGCTAGTACTCTAAGAGTTAAGACCAGAAGCCAGAAGTTCTCCAGGTTAAATAGCGATAATTTGATGGTAGTCAGTGTTATATAAAAAAAGCTGGGTTGTTGTCATGGGTATATCAAGTATCTACTTTCATTACTGAATGAAGTTTACTTAAAAAAAAAAAAAAAAGAAAAATAGGAAAAGCTCACAAACTTGGCTGAGAGCCAGGCTCCAAGTACATTGCTATCAAAATCAAGACACTGTGAAACAAAGTGGACTTTTGAGTCAGGAAAGGGGAAGAACATGCTTGCCGTTGTATTTTTAAATTGGCATTACCATAATCAGTCCCGCTAGTATAATTTGGAGGTGAAGAGTTCACTTTCTCCTGCCATCCCAGCACTTTTTTCATAGTCCAGACCCACTGAGTTAATTGTAGCATGCCATCCTTTCAAATCGCCAGCACCGGGGTGGGATATTCTGTGTCAGGTACTAAAAAGGTTAAGGCTGTTGACACTTTAACATTATTAATTAGGTTCTAAAAACCTTGGAGGTCATTATGTTGGAAAACATATGTGGAAAGTTTCTATATCTGTTATCATGGTGGCCATGTGTTGCTGGGAAAGCTGAAAATCTTCACTGGTAATTTTTCAGTGAAAGCAGTTTTCTTGCACAAGATCTCAAGTTTTTGACTGGGAAACAATTGAGGTCATACCTGCAGGGGCAATTAGAAATTGATTTTCAAACCATCTACAAGCAGGGGCTTGCCAGCCCTCATTAACATGGCTTTTTGGAGCTCTAGGTTTCAGGGTGGCTGGTTTGACCCCATGCTCTGTCTCCATCCCTGTGCTGTCTCTGGAGCTAATGAGGGAGAAAGGCTGGAGAGTTACAGGGCTCAGGTTCACCAAGTCAGCCACAGGCACTTTGCAGTGCCCTTTCCAGCCTGGAAAAGGCAGCCCCGGGGGAGAAGATGAGCTGTGCACAGACTGGTTTCTGGAGGACCCTCGCTAAAGAGCCTGGCACGTGATCTGGAGCTGGAGGGGACACCTGGCTGCGAGGCCAGGTGAACTGAAGCTTTGCTGTAATGCTGTGGTTCTCTCTGTGCGTGCAGAGATGCTGCTGGCAAGCACCTGTGGCTTGAGTTGGAAAGGCAGTAAGTGTTTTTCCTGATTAAGCAAGACCCCTCTGCTCCTTTCATAGAGTGGCTCGTCAGGGAAGCATAGGGCTAAATGGGCATTGAACTGAGAAGGATCACAACACATTTTCCTATGATTTGTGTTAAGAGAGTAGTTATTTAAAGTCATGCCATGGCCACTTGTTCTATAACTTCAGGGCTGGTCAAAGGTATATTCTCCAGAAGCTGATTTTCCTAGGAAAAGCTACTTTTGCCTAAGAACAATCTCATCTGAAGTTACTATGCCACACATTTGAGGGAATTTTAAGCAAAAGAGTATGGAAAGAAGGGGAAGAACGGGAACTTCATGAATTTTTAAGAAAGAAAAGTATTTCTCTTCTTTTTCTGTGAAAAAAAGATTTAGGAAAGGAAAAAATTGAAATTTATTCTGAGAACTATCCTAACAAAAGGCCTCAGTTCTGCTGAAACACCCACAGTGCTTTAATAAGGGTGTGATTTACCCCTCATCCCTAGTACTGATGCTCGTAGCACCCATTGTAGGGCAGGACCTCTGCCTGCCTAGTGCTGCTCAAAAGCAGAATAAAAGGATAGTCTCTGCTGCAAGGAGTTTAAATCCCACACTCTTAATCTTTCCTGGTATTTTGAGTCCTGCGACAGATTTTGTGACACGGGTGCTGTCAGCTTGCTGCCTTTGAGAGGTCTCTGCAGCGGGCAGGCTTTCCTTCACAATGCTGTATTAATTGCTATTATGTTTTGCTTTCTGGCTGTGGCATGTCAGTAATCTGCTACTTACAAATGTCTGCTCCCTAGGGAGAAAATAAATCACATGTATTTTTTGGAACCAATCCTGCTTCAATACTTAGGAAATGCATTTGGTAATAATATTGGCTGTAACTCTCCTGAGAGAAATTAATTATAAACATGTAGCTAGGTAATCAGGAAGCTGCTCTTGCTGTGACATTGAGCAAAGAACACCAAAGCAAGTGAAAAGGTTGGATTGAATTAAAACCAAAGCGTGTAGTGTTCCCGTGGGTTAGATGGGATACAACTCTGTGCTTAGGAGCCCCTGGTGCATGGAGAGGGGATCTGGATTGGATAAAATAAGGAATTATAGCGTGATGTTGTTTTGACATGAGTCCAAAGGCAGAGACTGCTTCTGGTAAGGTGGTGGATGCCGGTCTTGAGTTAGGATGCAGACCTGTGCCTGAGTGCCTGTGCCTGCTCATGAGGAGAAATTCTTGTGTGTAATGAGTAAGAGTAAAACACCTTGAGGGTCAAAATTGCATCATAATCAATAATGTGTTTTTGTACTGCCTCTTGTGCACAGCTTCCTCCTTGCCCTTTTCTTCTCATTCATCCCTGGAACCTCACAGATCTCCATCCATTCCAACCATCTTCTCTTTGCTCCCCCCCCAAGTTCCGCCCCCCCCCCCCTCCCCCCGGTAGTTGAAGGGCTGAGTTTTGTTTTGCCTCCTCTTTGGCTTTCTTCACTCAGCATTTCCCAGCACTGTAATACCAATTTATTTACCAATAAAACACAAATGAGTGTGGTTTTCTTGAAGCAATTTCACATGAGGGCAAAGGAAAAAAAAAATCTGCTTTTATCCCTGTTTCTTTATTTTGTTTGGGTTTTTTATTAGCAGCAGGACCTGTTCAGGTGCCTGGAATACAAGACGTCTGTCTATATATATTGGATTAATGGGCTAAGCACGAGGGAGGTTATAAGAAGTACAGGAGAAATGCAGCTTATCCCATGACACATATTCACCCTACCCCCAGCCACCCAAGCACAAGGTATAGATCTCAGAGTAAAACTGTTTAAATTATCGCAGGGACACTTTATAGCCTGAGAAAGTGAGAGATACAAGAGTCATTTGAAAGTATAGGGGGGAAGTCAAAGCAGAAGCTCTGTGGTAGAGTGGTTTGTTCACCCTGGAAAAACCCTGCTGCCCAGTGGGGCAAGGCGAGGGGGATGGCAGCTCCAGAGGACTTTGGCTCTACCCTTACATAGCCATGTATATTTTCTGAGCTCACCAAACCTCTCTGAAATGACTGTAATGTTCACCTTCAGGTAGTTACTGCAATTGACCTAAGTTGCTTTCTGCAACATATAAGCCCTCAAAAGCTTCAAATTCTGTTTTTATCGGTGACCAGGTCATTTTTATAGAGGCTGTCCAGCCATTCTTGCCCTCAGTCTTTATACAGGTCTTCTTTGTCTCCTTTCTATATCACTTCTGGGCAATTACATCTGTTGTTTTAAAATAACTTTGTTTAGATCTGAAGTATTTAGGAGAGAAAAAAGCAGTTCAAAGACAAGCAAAGAATACCAAAACCAAGATATTGCCACTGTCTTTCAAGAAATGACAGCATTTCCATTTTTTCTCTTTACTTCTGAGAGATTAAAACTGAAAGCACTGATGATGCAAAGAGTTACCTGCATTTAACTTTCCTAAGTAGTCACATCAGCATAATTTGGATCGCTTCCACTCAGTGTATTTGTGTTGCTTTTAAATAGATCATTGTCCTTTAGAAAAAATCATCCTATCTTGCATAGTTCAGTCTTCCGGCTATCTGTTTAGGAGGTCCCATTTTTCCTTTGAATTATATTGTGAAATGAAAATTCAAGGTTGAAATCCTTCAAGAAATATAATTTGCTATGGTTGAACGGCCAGCTTCTAATAAGATGACTCCTTTCATGTCTGAGGTCACTAACTTGGTAACATATGCCATCCCTGATCTCCAGAAAGTGCCTAATGACCACTCTCCTCAGAGGCTGGAAAAAAACTCCAAGATCTGTGTTGAAGGCAGAAGAGTATAAAATTTGAAACTGCTGTTGCAAGGTGCTAGTCTTCACCTTTTAAGTTAGTGGAGTCCATGGATTATGAGGTCCCCCTGAAGGTCTGATATTGTCTGCTCTTTTCTATTTAAAAAGGCCTGAATACAAAGAAATCCTCTGCATGGCTGCACCCTCCTTTGCTTTAGCTCCAAGTAATAGCAAAGGGCTGAAGGCCGCCAGGCCGGCTGAGCTGCTGGGCTGACAGGCATCTGGCACGCAAACAGGGAGGCAACGTTGCCAGAAGGGAGAACCAGAACATGCCAGGATGCTGGTGGGTTCATTATTATTAGTTTTGTATCCCCATGAGCCTGCTTCCCATGAATACTTGATAAAGCCCAAGAAGGTCACAACAGCTTGTTTACTCTCCATATGGCACTTCTGCATGTTCCTGCTCTATGTGTGTGTGCATGGGATTTTTATCCTTTAGCCCATGGCGCTCATCCAGATTCCCCTTTTTCCTTACCTGATTGATTCATGGGCAGTGGAATAAAAGGACAAGTTCTTTATTATTCATCACAGGTGAAAAGCTGTATGTACTCTGAGCAAACCTGAGGGGAAGCTTTCCTGTGTTTTGTGTTTGTGTGTGTACGTGTCATTATGGAAGCCAATTACTCTGAACGCCCTGGATGGACTGTACACACTTCAGTGGGTTTTGCCAGTTTAGGGACATGAGTTGAGTTAGGCTGGCAAGCCCCTCAAAGCGAAGTAAGCCTATTCAGCAGGGAGTCACTAGCCAGTACAGATTAAAGAGGTTGCCTGGATGGAGTGTGTTAAGCTTGCGAAGGGAGTTTTGCAGGGATAATTGCCTCTGTGTTTGCTTTTGGCTGGAAAAAACCGGCTGTGCTCAAGTTTCCTATTTCTCTGTTCCGTGCAAACCAAACTGAGATAGCTTCACTAAAGTGTGCATAAGGCGAAACAGCTCTGGGCTGCGGACTAAGGAGAATAAAAGCTGGGGACTTGGGATGTGGCAGCTCACAGAGGTTACTGGTCTTGGTGCAAAGTGGGCAGGAGGAGCCATACCCCTGCAGTGCCCTTGCTCCAGCCAAGGGTGCGGTGAAGCAGATATTGCCCCTGTGAGATGGATTTATGTTGCCAGTGTGACTGATGGGATAGAACAGCTCCTCCTCTGATAGCACTTATGGGTTTGACAGGCTTAAGAGAAGGGGCCCCAGGCTTGGATTTTGCAGTCTTGCTCAGTCCTTGGCCGTGGCTTGACAGCCCTTTATACACATTAAGTAATTTCTGTATCTGATAAGAAAAAAATGTTTTGGTATTCCTAATATAAGAGAGGAAACTGAGATAGTGTGATGATTCACACCAGAAAAATGAGTCACTCCTCTGTCATTGAAAATTCCCTGTCTTTTGTTGCAGCTGCAACACAAACTTAATGGAAACCATTTCAGTATTTCCTTGTCCTATCAGAGATGAACATCTTGAAGACCTCTGGAATACAAAGTTATGCCATAAATCAAATATTCCCTGGTTCCTCATGATGCCAGCCTTGTTCTTTGCCTCCTTTTGTTTACCTGCAGAGAGTAATGAAGGCAAAACGTCATTTTTGCTGTCTTGGGAGATGTGATCCAGAGTTGATCAAGTGGCTGATGCCTACCTAGGCTTGCTGGAAAATCTGTCTGTGTTAAAAATTAGGAACAAGCATAAGTACTTTAGCTTAGAGGAGAGGAGGTGAGAGCTTTCCTCTTTAAACCAGAGGTAACCACATCTGCATCTCCTCTAAAAGTTTTCACACATGGTTTCTGGAGAAACATGGTGCTTGGCACACTGCAGTGGGCATGCAAGAAATGTCACTACAACCAATACCCACTACTGGCATGAAAAACACTGGGAGGTACAGAGATGAGAGAAACCATTTTGTGATTACAGCTGTTTTTGTCTCCCCTTCATCAGGTGTGTAAGGCAGAAGACACTGGGTATGGACTCTTAATAAACTGTGATAGTTTTAATAAATTTAAACAAGCTCAGTAGATTTCCCATAAGGGAATTACTCACAAGCAATAAAGATGATTAATGTGAGAATTTAGCTGGACAAAACAGATGGTGCAGCGAAGTGTTTCATGTGTTTCAAAACTGCTCTTATTTGGTGCTAATGAAGAGACTGCAGTCTCCTTGTGTGTTAACTCTCCACTGATTCTGCACCATCTTTCTGATCCCTGTTCCCTCCCTTACTCCCTCTCACCAGGAAGAGTGATGTCACCAGTCCATGCTAGCTACTGTATGATAACCAGCCAAATAAAACAAGGTAGTCTGTAGTTTTTAATGATCACAGTGATCCATAGGTGTGGAGAAATTATAACTTGCGTTGTCTTTGCTAGCCTGGTTTTAGCACTGGGCCAAAATTCCTGTTAAACTGCCTTTCTCCTAAGATCACATTGGTAGAGGCATGTGCTGTCAGGGTTTTTTCCAGTTAATAGAGTCTCACACATGTGACTTCCTTTCAGAGACCCTTGCCTGGCAGGACATCACTGATGCAGGAGCGGGGATGGGGACCAGCATCTCTGTGACAGATCTGTGTAAGACAGTTGCAAGGAGAGAATGGGGGCAGTAGCTGCTCTATAAAATCAAGCTTCCCTGGATGTCAGTGATGGTCTTTGTGCTGTATTCCCTGTATTAAACCCTCTGTTCCTGGCGTCAATACAAGTCTTGTTATCACTTTCCAACTGATCTGGCTTGTGCCTATGGCTGCCAACTCCTGCAATTGACTCCAAGTTTGGCCCGAAGTAGCTCTGCCCAGCCCTGGAATGAAGGTTGGCATTGTCCTGTGCCCTGTGACAGACCAAAATAATCCCACCACTCCCTTCTCCTGCCATGGGGAATCCTGGTTATCCTCTCCCATAGCTGTCTAAATCGGAACAAAGCTGAAAGGAAAAGACAGCACCAGCAAGATCTCTTCTGCTTCCCAAAAAAATGGTACCATGAGAAGAGCTGTGCTGTGGGGTTAAAGAGGCAACTAGAAGGGAGGAGTCCCCCCAGTGGATTTGGCTGGTCAAAATGACCTTTGGGTCTCCACAACATTGACCTGAGACAATCTAGATGATACAAACAAGCATTTATTGATTTTTGTGTATGTGGGGTGCTCAGATGTGCTTAGCATGCCCTGGTCTCTGGGCAGGGAGTAAAGAATTTTGCCAGTGGTTTCAACGGGAATCAAGAGAGCAGCAAGAAGTAAGTGCCTTTGAAAAATCCTACCTCCAGTTTACTTTTTAATGCTAACAGAGAAAAGATGTACTTCCCGTGTCAGCTAGAGATTTGTAAAAGATGAGAGATGATACCAAGATCAGATCTTGGGCTTTAAAAAGACTTGGAGTTGTTTTCTTTCTTTCTACACAATCACTCATTGCCAGTTGTCCACACTGGAGAGCAATGAATTAATTTTTTCCTCAAAGTTCATGCTTTAATACTGAACTAAATAAAAAACCAATTAAGTACCAGATGACTGTGACAAGGCTAGGGTTTTTTTTTCTGATCAGTATTTGAACACTAGGAAAAATTGTTGGAGAAAAGAATTATTCAATTCCAAAGTGTCCTCGTTTCTAGTATTTAATTAAGTGATGTTCTAAATGATAGCACATCTTTACAGCAGAATAGGGCAAGGGGAAAAGCTTTCTTCCACTCACTGCCATGAATATCTCTGCTAATTAGAAGAACAGTACTTTTATGCAGCAAGTATTATCTTGTTTTGTAGAAATTCTTCTTTTTCTTGTGTCCGGTGAGGGGAGAAAGAAACGTTTTTGTGGACAGGCAGGAACACACACAGAAGTTATTTTGATTCACAAGGTTTCGGTCCATCCTCAACTCAACCCAAGTGCTTTTTATCTGAATATTTCATCATAGCACCCATTGCTGGGGTTTCCTAATGTGATGGTGTCCGGATGGCGTTGCTGTGTGGGAGGTTTTTTTGGGGTTGTTTTTAGTTTGTTTGCTTGCTTTTTTAAAGGTTTATTGGATGGCAGTAACACCAGGGAGAGATGGGGAAAGGGAACTCAGATTCATTTGTGATCGATTGCTGGTAACAGGATCACCTCTTAGACCTAAAATTGAACCTAGAGGCAATTCAGGCAGTTGCTGGAAAACCTGACAGAGCTCATCTACCTAGCAGGCTCATCTACCTGCTGTTTGGTTTAATCACTTGTGCAAAACTTCCCAACATTGTCATGGAATTTTGTATGACTTGATTACTTTAATGAGTAACTCTTGCCTGCAGCTGTTAGTCGGCAAGAAGATGCTCAGCCTCACGTCACCCCCTTATGTGCTCTTGATATCTTTTCCACAGATACTGCATGTTTCCTTTAATCAGTAAGACAATTTCCTCTAAATGTCACTTGGTCAAATGACATTCCTCACAGTGAAGAACCAGGGAGGGCTGAGGTTGCCTGTGCAGGCAGGGAGGCAAAGGCGCATGGGGATGCTTTCCCCAGGTCCCCTCCTATAGGGAGGGAAGAGTGCACAGGACTCTGAGAGCCTTCAGCAGCTGCTGGTAAATGAAGAAAGGAGAGTTTTGGTCAGGTTTGGGGGGCTGGTGAAGGTGACAGTGATGCTGTATGTCTTCTGAGACACTGCACAAATGTGCCCATCTGGGCTTTCTGCAGTGGTTTTGCAGCCAGGTCACATCTTGCCAGGTTTGTCTTCTCTTGGGATTTCTTGCTAGCAGGGAAAAATGTAAACTTTCGCAGGCTATCCCCATCTCAAGACTGGATTTAAAATGACTGGTAGGGGGTAGAAAGACACTGGTCTTATTTCCTTGATTTTTCAGGGAGGGCTGATTCTCTCAGATGTTCTCCTAGGCTGTGATTCCTACCTTTTCCCCCTGAAAAATATTTGTCAAGGTCATCCAGAATATTGTCAGACTGAAGTCTAAATGAATAGTAATTATAAAAGGGATTATGCAGACAATAATAATTCTTCACTCATAGTTTATGAAAACTTTCTGCTCCATGGTATAAGATTATTTTTGATTTATTTTTTTAAGTGCTAAGCAGATGCTCCACTGTAATGAGAGGAAACAGAAGTGGAAAACACAGAGGCTTATACTTAAACAAATGAACAGATGCAAGGAGTGGAAAACAACAAGGTAAACAAATGAGTACTTTGAGTAAACAACCTAAAACAAATAGGAAAAAACCCACAAACAATCAGCCTGCACCAGTCTGGAGCTGGTATTAATCACCTCCCCAAGCTTTTTTTAGATCTTTTTTTAATTTTTTTTTTAATGGAAGTTGAAAATGAGCTTTTATAGCAATTTTGCAGTATACCTTTGTGTGGAAATCCCTGCCACTGCCCCAGTGCCCAGTGCTGGTACTCATCTCAGAGTCCAGACAAGGTTGCTGTAATGCTCACTGCTGCCTTCTGACCCCCCTGGAGCAAACTGAGAGCCGGGGAAGGGAAGAAACATGCTCAAGTTGTAACCCAAGTTCTGCAGGAGAGTCAGAATAGGGACTCAGCATCTTTTGGGTGCTCTGATGGCTCCTCCAAGATTGCAGCTTGGCTGCTGAATTCCTGGACATGAAAACCCTCTGTAAATTCTCTCACCTTTCATCCTAGGAGATGCACACGATATACATGTTATAGACCATAGTAAATAGTTCCCATACCTGTACAGTTTTCCTGATGCCTATAAGATATAGGGACTTAGAGTATACTCTGCACAGATGCTGACATTGGTATCAGTGCTTCTGCTGGGGTGAGCAGAGGAGCAGGAGGCAGAAATGCCACTTTGAACTGAACAGGAAAGTCTAGATGAAATCTGTCTCTTGTTAGATGTTAAAAGCACTTCTCAGTCCAAAACACCAAGCTTGGGAGTTTTCTGTTTCCAGGGATTGAGACTGGAAATTTGGATGTGACTGCCTTTCTCTCTACTCCCTACATCAGCTGATAAGAATTGCTTTTAGTGTGTCTCCAGCCTCTGCTTGATCTTTCCTTCTGTCTGCCTAAGTGTGCATCTGCACAGAAAGGAGCTAGACCCAAGGCTTTTTTGGATCTGCTTCTCTGCAGAGCCAGTCTCCTGGCTACCAGGTTCGGCTCTGTTCTCCTCTATTAAAGGGCTTTACATAACACACAGCATTTAGGGAAAACAAGCCCCCAACACAGCTGCTGGTGCATCTGAAAATGGGATCAGTGTTGAGCACCATGCTACCAACTCCACTGTTTTCTTCCTCACTGCTGAGGGAAATTGCTGCTGCCTAGAATCTTTCTGTGCAAAACTGGGGGCCAACCCAGTCTGGACAGCCTGGGCCTGGCAATGGTGTGACCTTGTCCTCTGCCTTGGTGGTAGCTGCAGTAATGGCAAGCGGAGACAAAGGGAATGGTGAGCTCCAGTCCACGGCGTGGCAGGGGACCAGCTGTTGCTTAACTCAGGGATGCACAGCTTCTTCTGCTAGAAAATCCTTCAGTAAAGAGCACATGTAAGTAGCTGATGAATTTCACTCCCTGACATTTCTGCGATAAGGAAAAGATGGGCAGCACCTAATTTCTGAAAAACATTTAGACATTTTTGCAAGTGCTTACATAATTTTAACCCAGTGTCTCATTATCTGCTTTTGAACAAGGTTATTATTCATTCTATATAAGATCTCCTCCTCTCTCCCTGTCATCATTTATCCTTCTTAATTAACAAATGGCATCAATTAAAATGTCAAATACAGTCTGCACAGAACATGCCAAAGCCACACTCTGTTGTATGTTGAAATGAGAACATCCCCCTGTGGCTTGGCAAAGATGAGGATAGAAAATCTTGTCTGAAATGCAATTGCTTACAAGCCCTGCCTGTAAGGAAGGATGGCACTTGTCTTGCACAGAGGAGCAGACCTGACAGCCGCAAACCTCTCTTCTGAAAATCTACTCATTAATTTAGATGTTTAGCTACTTGGGGTGGGAAAAAGCTTATTGCTTGGCACTTATCTTAAATTATTCCAGCCAACTGGCCCCAAGGCTGGTCAGTGCTGAATATGTGGGCCCCCAGAAGAGTCATCAGGAGCTGAGGAAGAGAGGAGAGCATTACCAGAGCGTGATGCAAATCCCTGGTTTACATACCTATTTTAGGATAGGATGAATCACCCTCTCCTGTGGTGAGGCAGGTAGCTCTGAGGGAAATGAAGACTGCCTGAGCCCTGAATCTCTCCTGAGCACAGCTTACCCCAGTGACTGCTGTGTCTAGGTAGTTAATTTTTTGACAGCTGAAATTAGCTGAGCTGTTCCACAGTGTTTAGTGTGGCATGAGGGCAGGCTGACTCCTCATCAAGGGATTCATCAGAATGCTTAATCAAAATGTATTACAGTAAAGGGCTTTTAGAGGGCATGACCATCATTTTCTAGGAACAAATACTACTTATCCACTAGGGCCTAATGGTACAAGCCCTTCACTGTGAACATTCTGCTTATTTCAGGCCCATTGTATCAGGCAAATCCTAATTTCTGCTCATGAGCAGAAATGCAATTTGTGCAGCCCAGAGCAGGCAGGTAACGTTCTTCCCTCGAGCATTAGTTCATGATGTGACTCTAAGTGAGCCCCCTACTCCCACTGACCTGTGCCCCTCCTCTCCCAGGCAGTCTGCAGAAAAGCATTATCAGTTTGGCAGGGACCCGTTAGCTGCCCATTAGGTCTTTGAATCATGGTTTTTACCTAAGAGCTGAGGTCAGGGACTCAAACCCTGTTGTACTAGAGGCTATAAAAATGCACAGTAAAAAAGGAGTTTGGAGAGGATTTTGAAAATAACAGTACTGTGCAAAACTGGTAAAGCAATCGATGCTTGTTCAAATATACACATACGTAACCCAGTGCAGGCTTCCAGCCTGCCAGTCACAGCAACACCTTCCCCTTTGGTAAGATTTTTGGGTTTTCTGTGCCTGCTGCCATTGTACCACGATGCCAGCACTCAGAAATCTTGCAGAAAGACCCTCTCTCCAAACTACAGTAGGTCCCAAAGCAGAGTGCAGTTTTCCATGGCCTGGGCAGCACAATGAGACCAGAAGGAAACACTTCTTTGTTAAAACACAAAGTGGCAGATTAAATGGCTCTTGCTTCTCCCAACCAAAGGGTAGGCAGAACTGCAGGGCAGCGTTCAGGCTTCAGTACTGACTTATCAGAGGAAACCTAAAGCTCAATAGTTACATTTTTTTAAAAACCCCAAGTGCGATTCATGGGACGTGCACGCACCTCAAGGGACTCCTGTGGCAGTAAGCCAAGGTCAGGGAGACGTTCTCAAGGGAAATGCCAATGTTTTATCTCGATTCAAATTTGGTAATGGCAATGTGTTTGCCTAGTGGGTTGCTGCTCCTGCCTTTCTCTTCCAGACCTCCCCTTGGTCTGCATCTCTTGCTCAGTGAAGCTTGACTCAGCTGAGGCACAAATAATACAATTCAATTCAAACAGACAAATAAGGCAGTGTTTGTGTTTGCTGGCGTAAAATAATTCTGATGGACAACTTCCATGTCTATTTATTTCTTAAGCTATGCACACACTCAACTAATTTCCAGCAGGTGAAAGCCTAGGATTTAGGAAATCTCCTTGGTTTGTTTAGCTAATTCATTCGATAAAAGCTTTGTTCAAGAAGGCATCTCCACTCAGTAAAATGCCAAAGTTTATATTTAAATTCAAGCAAATGCAGAAATCCTGCTGAATACAAAAGGATTTGTTAGGTGTGTAATGGTAGATTTGTGCTTAAATATCTAGCTAACTAGAGTGGTATTAAACAGATGCTTGTGTGACTTTCTTAAATGGAAATTTGAGAGGGTACTGCAATAGGAAAATATCCCAAATCTGGGTTGATAAGGTGTCTGGAGCACTGGGTGGGTGCAGCTGTCTGTGAGTGGCTTCTGGTCTCTATTAGGGAGGGACTGATATGCTGCAGATGACAATTTGCCAGTGGGAGTGACTCAAAGCCTTTTTTTCTGCAGGATGTGAAAAACACATTGGAAACAACAGCATGAGGTAAAAAAACCTTCAAAACTTTACACATGCAGTTGTGGGCTCTAAAAGTGACTGCTGCCAGTAAGAAAAAAAGTTTTAGAGCTTCAACATCTGCTCGGTCCTCGTTAGTAGTTATGCTAAAAATTATTAGGAAAAATGAATAGAAAATCCCCCTAGGCTGCTGTTTAAATACATGGTGTTTTTACATCTTGAGTGCTGCATGAAATTTGTTTGTCTAGCTCAAAAATGATCCAGCAAATCTGGGCAACCACCAAAGCAAGGCAAGAAGGATTATCAGCAGTATGGAACAGCTTTCCCTAAGGGGTGATTAAATGGTGCAAGGCTGCTTGGTGTGGGGGAAGAAAAGGTGTCTGGGAGGAAGATACACAGGATAATTACAGAAGTAAGAGTTTGGTGGAGAGGGGGAAGTTGGTTGGTCTTACAACTCAGGAGTCCAGAACGTCAAATGAGATTATAGAGTAGCAGATTTGGTACAAACAAAATAAACCTTTGGATTTTTTCTGACAGTTGTAAATTATGTTGCCAAAGTAATTGCTAAAATGCAATCAGATCTGGAATTGTCTTTCAAGCTGGGAAGCAAGAACTAAAGTTTTCAGAGCGGAGAATCCTCTAACAGAAAAAGGCACAAAAATGTTCTGAACCACCTAGTAAAGATCTTTTTCAGTTAGAAAATTAAGCCCTTGCTGTCACAGAAAGAGAGCCTTGTGATCTTACACAAGGATTTAGGAATCCCCCTATTAAAACTAGTTAGCATTTTCCTAACCTACTCTTCTGATTGGAAATCTGTTGTTGGCAGACATGAACCATCTTCTAAATTGCCAGTCTTAATTTATTCATGACTTAGGTGAATGTATTTGCTCTTTTACCAGCCTTAACCCTCAGCATGAGAGGTTTTTCTTTCTCCCCTGGTGTTTATTGCCCTCATATATTTTGTAAA
Organism: Tichodroma muraria; assembly: GCA_013390105.1. Taxonomy (NCBI): domain Eukaryota; kingdom Metazoa; phylum Chordata; class Aves; order Passeriformes; family Sittidae; genus Tichodroma; species Tichodroma muraria. The sequence continues at coordinate 18,579 of WAAG01045960.1, forward strand.
ATTGCAGAAAAATAGCGTTGCAGGGAAACATTAATGGTTATGTAATCCTTACCCTCACTTCAAAGCCAATCCAGTCATCCTGATGAAATTCCTGATTGATATTCGTGTAACCCATTTATGAAGACATTGAGCAGAGAAAACATCCTCACTGTTACTTGGCAGATGCATGCTGGTGTTTTGCTTCTCCACCTTTGCATTCAGGAGCAGAAAATGTGCTGCTTCATTTTTAACTTCAAAGGGGAGAATTAAAAGAGAACGTGGAAGAATGAAAAAGCTTATTCTCTAGCCATCTAGGTAAACCAGACAGGAATAAATATATAAAAGGAACAGTCAGAAGGGTCAAATTCTTGGATTATAGCATAAATGCTTTAAGTAGAAGCTCAGAGTAACTGTGGGTTACCCATGAGAAAAAAAATTAAAATTAAAGGGATTACAGTCAAATAGTGCATTAAAAAAAGCCACTAAGGAAAGCTAGAAATGATGTTTCAACACTCATGTACACATACAAAAAGACATGCCCAAATTCTGGAAATTTAAATGCTAAACCCTAAGAAGAGGAGCCATGGGGAAAAAAAGGGGGAGAAGGGGGTGGGTGTGGAGCTGAGCCTGCTAAATGCACTTTCCACCTCCTACATACATCAGAAAAAGGGATGTTGCTGTCAGTAGTGTAGGGATAATAAATGATTGAGGCATAGTCAGGGGCACCCAGAGAGGAGCAGACTATGTAATAAAAAGGCATTAAAAAAATTCATTTTGAATAATGTGAGGGAGCTTTCTCAATATGCAACATCTCTTTCTGGGGTGCTTTTCTGACAATCTAACTCTAATTAAATTATTGATAGGAAAGGTTTCCAAGTAAATTAGCAGGAAGAATAGTAACCAATTACAACAGCTAACTAATATTCACACAAGAGGTGTCAGGGAATGTAAGTATGAAAGTGTTGACCTACCAGGTCTGTTCTTTTCATGTACTCTTTAAATAGCTCTCGGTACTACAGGGATGGAAAGTGGTAAATATAACAAATATTTTGAAGTCTTGGAGCATCTGGTGTAAACTGTAATTAAGAATGAAATGAGTAGGCATTTGGTTAAATTGATCCAGTAAGGAAAAAACAAACTATGCAGTTTTTATAAAAGGAAACTATTACCATACAATGCAATGTGTGTATTAATAACAAGAATCCAATCAATACAAAGTACCAGATTTTTAAAATCTTTTGACAGAGATTCTCTGACTGGTCTTTTAAAGATATCAGGGGATGAGAGAAAAGGTTAGTTAATTTGTATATCTTGATCCTATGTATTAATTGTTTGTAATTTATTCATTCCAAATACTTTATTTTTCTCTCTTAAAAGATAAGTAATGAAGAGGTAATGGCAGTTTATACAATGCTCCTAGGACCTGGTATGTTCTGCATAGTCACAGGTGATTGCAGAAAGAGTGATTAGGAAGCAATAAAATTTCCTGGCATTTTCATGCTAGTCCAGAAGCACAAATCTAAACTTGCCATTGAAATGTTGAATACATTAAGTGACTGGCTGATAAAACAGCAGACAGAATTCAGTGTCAATAAATGTAAAGTAGTACAATGGAGAATGGTGCTAAATACGTGTACATAATAAGGGCTTAGGTGAAATATTCTCCAGGAAAAAGAGGTTGAAATTATGGTGAGTTCAATAGAAACAACAGCCAAAACTTTTTTTTCACCTCCCCACTCCCACTGAAAAATGTTATCTTTCTAAGAAGGCTGCAGATCTTGCTAGGTCTCAAGCTTCTTCTTCCAGTATCCTCCCTGTTATAAGAGTGCAGACCCATGGTTTTGTAGTGCCTTTTTGTGGAGGACAACTTTGCATTTTCCTGATTCAAAATGCTGAGCTCTTCAATTTAGTTGACTACCACATCTATTTTCCCTCGTTTATGAAAATTTACCAGTCCAGATTTGGAAACAGAAAATTGTAGATGTCAAAGCAAGACGCTCCATCTGGGCAGAGGAAGTAATTAACTGCGGGAAGAGATTGCCCAAAGGTGACAGCAAACCATCCTTCACATCAACTTTTTTGAGCGAGATCGAACTCCTCTGCTCTGAGGTCAGTACTGGTTCAGAAGCAGGACTTTGGGCTTGACATTGGCCGAACTCCTGTGCTCCACAGTCCCCACTTCAGCTCTCTCGATACCTCTTTCCTCACCATCATCTCTACTGTACATGAACTTCTCCCCCAACAAAACGCTGCTCGTATTGCATTTACTAATTAGGATAGCAGTTACTAATTAAGTTTGAATTCCAATGTACCAATCAAATTTTATTTCCTAATTGTGCTACATTATCACTAATTAGAATAGCAGTTTTTACTTAATGGATTATATTTAAATTAAGATGTCTCCATCCAATGTTTTTTCCTACTTACATTTTAACTAATTGGTACTGCAATTATTTAGTTACGTTGAAATTGAAAATATATCAGGCTGGTGGGGAATTATATGATAGTTTGCTTACGTCTGAATGATACTAGTAGGAATTATTAAGATATAGTCCAGTTAATTAGTTCTGGAATCAAAATAATTTCCTAAGTGTTTGAATAAGAAGTCAGTGTATGCTAGTCCCTTGACACAGCATTAAGGAGGAGCTTATTATGGGCTCAGTAGAAATCTAACTTGGTTATGGGTATACTGTTCAGCTCAGATTCTATCTGCAAATATTTGGGCTCAGCTTCAGGAGGGTATTTAAACATATACCTATATTTAGTCATGTCCTTACTGGTTGTCCCACATTTCTGAATCAAAGTCTTTTGATTCCTACTTGTCAACACTTTACTGATTCTGAGATCCTGTGATTTAAGGCTGGAAGGCGCCACTGGAGGTCATCTGGTCCAACCTCTATGCTCAAGCCGGTTTCCCTAGAGCACTGTGCTCTGGATTGTGCCCAGATTGTTCTTGAATACCTCCAGTGAGATATTCTCCAGAACCTCTCTGGGCAGCCTGCTCCACTGCTCTGTAACCCAGTCTCGTTCAGGTGAAGCTCCCTGTGCATCAGTTTCTGCTCGTTGCCTTTTGTTTTTTTGCTTGGTACTACTGAGAAGAGTCTGGTTCCATCCTTTAGATATGGTCCCTTCAGTTAATCACGTACATTGATAAGGTCCCTCTCAATCTTCTCTGATCCAGGCTAAACTGTCTCAACTGTGTCAATTTTTTCTCCTGAGAGGTTTTCCAGCCCCCTCATCATCCTCCACTCGACTCACTCCTGGAGCTCCATGTCTCTCTTGTCCTGGGGAGCCCAGAACTGCACACAGCACTCCAGATGCACCTCACGAAGGCTGAGTAGAGGGGCAGGATCACCCCCCTCAACCTGCTGTCTATGCTCTTCCTAATGCACCCCAGGATAACATGGGCCTGCTTGGCCACCAGGGCACTGCTGGCTCATGGATGGCTTGTTGTCCTCCAGGACCTCCTTCTCTACAGAGTTGCTTTCCAGCAGGTCATAGTTGGAAATTAGCTTTCCAGAAGGTCATTATCTGGAAATGAGGTGCTTTCCCAGCCTGTGATGGTGCCTGGGGTTATTCTTTACCAGGAGTAGGACTCTGCACTCACCTTTGCTGACTTTCAGACAGTTCCACTCTGCATGTCTCTCCATCCTGTTGAGATCCTGCGAAGGGCTGCACATCTCTCTGGGGAATCCGCCCCTCCTCCCAGCTGTGTGTCATCAGTGAACTTGCTGAGGAGGCCTCTGACCCTTCATCCAGGTCATGGGTGAACAAGTTAAACAAAACTGGGCCCAGTATTGACCCCTGTGGGCCACCACTAGTGACAGGCCTCCAAGTGGACCCTGTGCCACTGATTGCAAGCCTGGGATACACGATTCAGGCAGTACTCAATCCACCAGTGACGGCTGAGAGAAAAAGGGCTTTGAAGTGTTACTGACCATGCTGTACCCTATTCTGTAGCACCATCCAAACAGATGTTGGTAATGCTGCACAAACACAAGACCCATGCCAAATGCTGACAATTAGCAAAGAAGTAAACAGCAGCCTGAAATCACAGATACAGACAGGAGAGGGGCTTATGACCGAGCAAGCTAGAGCACAGAGAGGGGAACATCACTGGCTAAAGGAGTTGTGACTCTTGCTCTCTGCTGATTGTGACCTTAAAGCAGCATGTGGGGGCTTGCATTTCAGATTGCAGCAAATGCCATGATGGGGGGGTTTTAGTGCCACAGCCCTTCAGAGGAGCACGCTGTGCAAGTTGCACGCCACGCGTGTCCTTCCCAAGTGCCAGCTGACCCTTGCTGCTAAAAACACCTCAGCTCAACAAGAGCAAGGGGGACTGTTCTTGTGAGCAGTGCACATGGGTATGAAGAGCTACAGCCTTGGAAAATCCCTGTGTATTTTCCTTCTAGTGCCATTGTGAACCTAAAGAGGAATGGGATGACATTCTTATGGAAACTCTGCCTTTTGTTTTTTGTGATCCAACTTTTTGTGATGTAAATCTTGACTGCTTGAAAGCAGCCAGGCAGTTTTGTAACAGCATCATGACAGAAGAAAGTATCTGGGAAGAGAAGTCTAGATTTCAGAGTTGCAATATTATTAAGAGCAGGTGAGGGTACGGGTATAAATACTCAACTGATCTATAGCAGGCTAACAACTTTCTTCATAATAGGTGATGTTAAAGATAAACCAGCTAGATTAAATAAATAAATACATGATGTAAAATGAGAGTTAAATTAGAAGGAGAGGTTACCGGTGCTTTACAGGCAGAAGGTCCCATTAAAAAATGTTGTTAAATGCAAAGTTTTGTATCCCTGAGGTTTTAAAAATATTTCAGCAACAACACCTCATCTCACTTCCCCACCCTAAGACAGGGCAAATTTCAAAAAAAGGCTTATATTCAGCAATACCTTCCTCTTCCTCCCAACCTATGCTTTCAGAAGCAGACTGGAACTCCAGAGAAACCCATTAAGAGAAATCCAGTCCTTTCAAAAAACCTGCACCATGTAAGGATAAATGCAGAAGAAAAGATATCAGAAAGTCAGATTGTCCTCATATTAAAAAAGATGGAGTTTTGAAAGTCCTGTAACAGCCAATGTCATCAAAAGCTCCTGGTGTATTGAAAAGGAACAGAAAATGTCAATGGAAAGCTACTTAATAGAGGCAGAAGGATCAGTTTGAGAGGTAGGAGATGATAAGCCAAGCTAGCAATATATGTTTGAGAGACTGATTGTGTCCTTCATTGTAATGCAGCTATAGACATGAAGGCAGATGCTGTATGATTATTCTTTAACAGTGAACTATGAGGGGATTTTATCCATTTTCTTTCTAATTTACTCTGACTTTGTAAAACCGTGGTACTCCAAGCTCTGCTACAGCATGCTAAGGACTCCTGTCTGTACAATGTGAACAAATGATGAAAGACTTGGGCTGTATTTTTCCATCTGTGTAACTTATTTTAAGGCAGAATGTGGAGTCTTTTTCCCAGCAAACTTGGATGGCTTTTAGAGTGTAGCTGCTTTTGACTGAAATGGGGAACCCAGCTGTGAGTCATGGCCAGGCAAATTTCTCGAAGTTGGGTCAGTTCCAAATGAAAACTACAAATCTGCCACTGGGTGAATACCCAAGAGATGCAAGCAAGCATTTGTAGGCTGCTCATACTTAATATAGTATACATCCCATCCTCAAAATATCTGCATTTCGCCCTCTGGCTTAATAAGTAACAGAAAGAGGGGAACACCTTGGGTTAGATACACAACTGGTAAAATTGCATGGAGATATCCTGATTTACTGCAGTGGGACCTGTGCTGTACCAAAGAAATGAGTTCATGGTCTGCAATTCAAAAACCACCTTTGATGCTTACAGGAGGTGCCCTCAGCCAAACCTTGTAGGGACCAGTAGGAACATTTCTGATTGAGTTAGTTGCTGTGAGAATATGATGTCATGCCACATCATAACTTTTTTTAGCTATGTATTGCTTTTAATGATGTTTCCACATATTTCTGTTTTCTAAAACTCATGGGGTTTAGCACACCAGCTTTGCAAGAAAAAAAGAAGCAGGTTCAGACCCTTGCCTTCTGAGTTGCAGTCATGCAAAGAAAAATATTGCCCTGATTCAGACCAAAGAACAGAAAGAAGACTTAGATGAATGCTATAGTCTTAAGGTTGCATGCAGGAAAAGCTTAAATTTTGTTTAGTATGAAGGTGAGGAAACCCAAAAGGATGCAATTCCATTTTTACAAAAATTACCCAGTGAGGTCTGGTCATGCTCCACACTATGGCTCAAAACCTTCAGACCTACCATGAAATGTGTACAAGCTTCCTGTCTGGTCAAGTTTATATTCAAAGCATTATCTAAATTAGTGTACAATACTGCTCGTGCTTTCTTATATAAAAGCCTGGAAGGTACAACTGAGCATAAATGGTATGAAATCAGTAGGGAAGCATTATTTTTAGAGGCTCTGATTGCAAAATCTGAACTTCAATGTACTATTTTTGTTCTCAGTAATTTAACAGGTTTAGAAAAATTATACAAAGCACCATGTGTGTGTGTGTAACGATGATAACTATGACAAACTAGTTAGCAAAACTGAGGAGCTGGTGTTTAAGTTAGACAGGCTGAGTTTACACCAAATTTTATTTAACTGTAATTTTGGTGGAGAAATATCTTCTGATCCTTCTATCAAATCCTTCCAGCACAGCCCTCACCCCACACAGATGAGAATTCATTTGCTAAAAGGACAGTTGGCAGCAAAGACCATCCTGAGCTTTGTGGGCTATGTCTCTTCAGGAGACATTATTATGGCAAACACTCCCTCTGTGCTAAGACATTTAAACAGTCTTCCCGGCAATGTTAAAAATGTAACGTGTGCATGATTATGAAATATAACTATACAATGACTTTCATATTTAAAAAGCAGCAGAATGTTTTCCAGCTGTGGCCAGTAAAGTATCTGAATATGATATTGCTCTCAGCATCCATTTCTGAAGGCAAAACTATTCCCGCTTCCCTCACGCCCTTTCTGAAGTGTTCTCCTCCACACCTGATGGTCTCTGTTGTTTGAGGCAAGTCTTCATTATTCATTAACTTCTGAAGCTGACAGAGAAATCCAGACCCAGAAACCAGTCTAGCACTAGTGAAAATTCTGCCATTTCTTTCACAGGGACAGCATGTTCATAGGTATAATCCAGATAAAAATCTCCTGCAATCCAGATAAAAATCTCCAGGGCAGTTTTGCTGAAGATAAGAGAAATATTCCTCATAGGAATGTAGCAAATACCTGCCAACTTTCTGACTGAACAGAAGGTCATAAAGCAAGTATAACTCAGAAAAGCAGAGGCATATATAAGCATCAGAATGAGAGGTGAGAATTAAAAGCAGCTTTTGTACATATGGAGTGGAAAACAGCTGAATAAAAGAAACTCAACATTAATGCCAGCATGGTTTTCTGCCTAACAAAATGCAAAGCCATATACAAGTGTGTGTGGAGAAAAAGAAAATGGCTGCACTGATTTCCAGAGCTGGAAGAAAACCCAGAGGAAAAAGGAAAGGAAGGTGAGTTGGGAGAAACAACTACTATGCTGCCAGGATCTCTGAGACCATAAAGAATGTGAGAAGATATGGGACAAGAACAAGCGTGCATTGTGATGTGTTTGCCTTCAGTGAGTACTCAGAGTAACAGCAACACAATCCTGTGGATTGAAATTCAACCAGTGACACAGCCAAGTCACAGACGGGTCAATACTTTTGCTGTCATGGATAACAGATGTTCTGCCTGACGGGGCCAGGAGCCATCTGCTTATGTCCTGATCTACAAAGCTCTACAACTTGAGAGAACAAAGAACCTGGGAGCCTAAAACGTTGCCTCTCTTGTCCATTAAAAGTCTGACAAAACTTCCCCTGACAAGAGCGATTTCTCTGGGCTACTCAATCCACTACTTGGTTGTAGGTGCATCTCTGTCAGTCTGTCTTTATTCTTGCTTTCTTCTGCTGAAGACTTGCTCTTCCTCATACCTGGTTTACCTGTGTTATTTTGGACTCAGTTGTATTGTATTCTCCATGGTTTCCCTTTACCAAGTGTGTGTTTGCCTTGCCCCTTGCTTGATGATCTTTGAAAGTCCCTGACCATTCCTGACCACTGGACAACCTCAGGCCATCTTTATTGCTCAGACTTCTGACCTCAGCTGCACCTTGGTCAAGGTATTGGATTCTCTTCTGGGTTAGAAGGTCCCCACTCAGCTGCAATCTCTCCATCTACTGTGGTCAGATAGGAAGCCG
>WAAG01045967.1:0-18263 GCA_013390105.1 Tichodroma muraria
CAAACCATTCCATGATTCTTTAATAAGAAGCCTTGAAACCTGAGGAAGCCCATCCCCAAACAATCCTCTGGTGGTTTTCCATGATCCCCACTGAGGGTGTCGGGGGTGGGCTGGAACTGGGCTGCTCCTGCCCCAAGCCTGGGGACAGGGATGATGGAAGGAGAGTCCAGGAGAGCTGTACCCCGGGGTGGGGAAGGAACTGGGCTCCAAAGGGAGCTCCAGAGGAGGAGGAGGGCTGCTGAGGTGCAGGGAGAAGGCAGTGGAGGCCCAGCCTCGCCGTGAGCAGGGAATTTGGTGAGGAAAGGAGCCGTGGAACATGACCAGGCAGAAGGCAAGCAGGCCTTTAGGGTTGAAGCAGAATTAACAAGAGCAGGCTGAGCAATTCCTCGGAGCACGAAACCCAACCTGTGCTGAGGACACCTTTGGAAGAGTGAGCAGCAATTCCCAGGCTGTGGTCACAGGGCTGTTTTTCCAGCTGCCTCCCTGGGCTGAAACACTCCCTGCACTCCGTGCCTGGTACCTGGGGAGGATTCTGATGCCCTGAGAGGCACAGAGAGCTCTTTGTATGCCCCCATCAGTTACTCCACATTTCAAGTTTCACCAGCCAACATGCTGGGTGGGTTTGGGAGATGACTCTTCCCTACCAGCAGCCCCCAGACCTGCACTGGTGAAGCTTTTCCTACAGGCAGGGATGCTTGGAAGGGGCAAAGTCACCCGTCTACTTCTCAGGCTGCTCCCACGGCAGAGCCAACCTCCCAAAAATTGCTGTTGTGCCTCGAGGGCTGAGGAGAAAAAATATCCCAAAGCCTCAGGATTCTTGTCCATAAATTCAGCCCACAATATCATAGATTTCACAGCGCTGCCAACTCTGACAATTTTATGATGGGTCTCATGTGATTTACAAAAGTGTGGTTTAGTTTTTTCTCTTAAAATTTCCAGCTCCTGGAGACCAGTGAATATATGAGGCTCTCAAAGGATTCTTTCCCCCACTGCCCTGTTTTGGATTTTTTTGTTTGATTTGAGAACATACTGTAAAGTTGGAAATTTTACTGGAGGAAATTGAGACAGAGAAAACATGACTTGGGGAGGTGGGGCTAGAACTCATCATGGCTCAAAAAATATTTAGTTTGGGGGCTTTTTAAAATTCATTTGTTTGCTTTTTCAAATTATTTTTCTCTGTTAAAGTCAATGCCTTTGCTGCATTACTTCTGAATTATAAAAATGACAAAGTTTGAAGTGAATGCCAAATGTTCAGAGAGTGGTTTGAATAAATTCCCACCCCCAAAGAGGAGCGATACTTCGTTCACACTTGGATTTTACTCCTTCAAAATTTCCAAGGGAATTTTTCAACCTGAAGTCATTTAGAGGGGCGTGTTTCACATGAACCCATCACACCCAGGGCCTCCAATGTCTCCTACTTCCTTTTTCTGTTGAAACAAATCCTTCAGACACAGTGCCTGGTTCTGGCTGGGGGGTTTGGAGATTTTGCCTTGCACCTATAAGGACTCAACTACAGAAAAGTGGATTTAAAAGTGTTCCTGAGACAAATAAAGGCAAGAAATAAAGGTACAACAACTTCCATAGTCAATCAGAAGGGCTGGTTTGAACATCCTGGCTCAAACGTCTCCTGGGAACAGCTGGGAAAAGCCCCTCGCTGCCTTGGACACAATCCTAATGTTTCCCACCAGCACCATTTGCACCTGGATAAGCCCTCCCACCACAGGGATTAAAGGTGGAGGGAAGAGGAGGGTGGGGTTTTGAGGAGGTTTTGCATCAGCTCCTTGTAGTGATTCTGTTGGGAGCACATTTGAGCATGAGTGAGTAGAATAAAAAAAAAAAAGGATGTGGTGAGAATATGGGAATTGGTCACTGTGGATGTCACCTGTGCACTGCTCACTCAGGGCTGTTTGCTTCTACTAGAGACTGAAGAAATGAGTTGTAATCTGCCTCAGGGCAAAAAATGTTGCTTGAATTATGAACAGAAAGTACAGCCCTAAATTGGGAAGGGGGGAAGAGGCAAACACCTGCAGCAGTGCACAGTGAACCCTTTAACAGCAAGGGGCTGAGGGCTCTGGGGGTACCTGTACCCATAAGCGTGGTTTTGTTGTGTAATAGATCGTCATTATCATTATTATTTGTTGTTTGTTGTTACTGAAATCTGCTGCTCCTCTGTTTTGTGGGAGGTGCCATGTGGAGAATGCCTCTAGCAATGTGTGCCTGTGTCCCTGTGGGGATATCCCTGTCGCCGACTCCTAAACACGTCAGTATTTCACTTCAGCTTTTCCTCAGACCTGCACTGCTATGAATCAGGGATTTGTTCGCTGGCCCTGGACCTTCCCATTCTCCTGAAAAAGCAATGAGATGGAATCCCAGTTCCTCTTTTCCTGCTCTTGGTGTGTGCAATTCTAATAGCTCCTTTAAAACCCCATTCCTGGCCAGCTTTGTGCTCCTCCAGCCCAGGGTGCAGCTGATCTTTGCTCCATGGTTGGTTCCTGCTCCACTTGTTCACCAGGACTCCCAGGTTCTGCAGAGCTTCTTTCCATCCCCAACCTGAGCTGGTTTATGGGATTGGCTGTGCCAGAGGTAGCGCTTTGAATTTTGGGGAGTTCTCCAGTTTTTTAGGATCCATCTGAGCAGCAGCTCTGCTTTCCGGTGTTTTGCTCCCTGGTCTGGATGTCCTATCCCATCATCCCAGTCTTTAATAAATTAATAAGTTATTTATATATATCTATATTTAATAAATATCTATCTTTAATAAATATAATAAGTTATTCCAAACCATTGGTGCCAATCCTGATCGTTGAGGGATGCTGCTTGTAGCCAACCACCACCTGGAATTTTGGCTGCTACAGATCCCCCTTGGCATCTGGTGGCCCAGCCAACTTTCTACCCACTCTGTTTGCTATTTACCCAGTCCCTACCTCATCACTTTGGACTTGGAGATCACTGTTAAAGGCAGTTTCAGGTCCTGATGTTCATCAGAAACTCAGACTGGGGAGTGCCCCAGCATTTCCCATCTCTGGATCACTGCACACCTGAGACATCTGGGTGCAACTTCTTCACCAGAGCTTTTAATTAGAAAAGAAGTGGCCCACAAACACCCAGGAATGGCTTTTATGGGGAACAACCTGGAGAAAGCAAGCCCAGCTGAAGCTTGGTTGCAAACAAGAGTAGAATGATGAATTTGGGGCTGTTCCATTAGTGTTGGCTCCCCTGTCTGAGCTTGGTGCTGCCTGGGCAGGGAAGGAGAGGTAAATCCAGACTTGGAAAGCTTTTAATTGATCCTGTGGATGGTCTGTGCCGCTGGGACAGTCTGGAGCTGCTCAGGGAGTCAGGAGAGAGGGGGCTCTGCACAGACACTGCAGCCTGAGTGAGAGACAGGCACCAATATTGATATTGGGGAGGTGCCAGCCGAGGTGATGATGACAAACCCGGGCTGGCGATGACTGCAGCCTTTGCCTACGTGGGGAGCAAATAATAAAACTCTGGTTTGGGACATTTCCAAGTGTCCTGTGCTGGGGTTGTGTAGCAAAGCAGGGAGGCAGCACCACCTCGTAGCTCCAGGTTGAGGCAACCTTGCACTGCTGGGTGACCTTCAGAGCCTCCAAAAACACTTGGCAAAGGAGAGTAAATACCACTGCTGGACCCATCTGAGCTCTTTTGGGTGTGTTTAACCAGCACCAAAACACTGCTTTTAGGCTTGCATGACATCATTTCTTCACTTACAAAGGAGCAGTTGTACTTTTGCCTCCATTTTTAAGACAATCAACTGAAACAATAAATTATTTTTTATGTAAAGCATCTTCTAGAGGAGGAAGCATCAGAGCTGCTTATGTTTTGGCATAAAATATTGCTGCTGGCCATGCCAGCATCCCAAGTTGTCGCTCAGCTGTAAAGAGTATTCAAAGAAGGAATAAAATATGGGGAAGTCAGGAATCAAAAAGGGTTAACTCATTCTTAGTTGTGTTATAATATTAAATAAGAATAAAAAAGATATCTCAAGTACTTCCCCACCATCTTCCAGACATTGGGGTTCAGTCTATGCCATTATTTGAAGTTTTTTTATCCATAAGGAAGGGAGCTCTGAGTCTGAGCGGGATTATCACCATCCCAGGGCATTCCTGAGCCTGATATGAGATTATTTTTAAGGTTGGTTTGCTTGGATTTTTTTTTCATTTGACACAGCTGTTAATAAATAAAGTACAGGAAAGTGACATCTATTTTCTCACCTGGTTGTGGCAGCTCTTAGGGTTTTAAGAACTTGAACAGTTATTGATGGATGGGGGCAGAACCCCCTTGGACCAGTAGCTGAGTCCTGCTGCTGCTCTTTCCAGGAGGACAGAATTCCAGGAGAATTTCAGGACAGGTAACTTTTCGCCTGAGTGGTGCAGCAGGCTGGGATGGGACAGTAGCTAAATATAACCTAAATTAGGGCTTCATCTGGAGCCAAAGCTGGACAGTTTGGGAGCCAGGAAAAGTTGAACAGGCACTATTTAGAGACTGAATTGGCTGGAGAAACTCTCCAAACTCAGTGACATTTCACTGAGGACCCTCAACATTCAACCTGGAATTCTTCTGTTTTTTTGTTGAAGGTGGTTGAATTTTACTCGTGGAAGTCCCAAAAGACAACTGCAGGCCCATTTCTTTAGGAAATTCAGCTGCTCCTAACTCTCTGCACCAACTCTTCCTTAACCAGAAGGTTTTATCCATGTCTTGTCCATAGCGGGGCTGCTACTGGGAATTCCAACAGGAGTATCCTTTTAGACGGGTTATAGATGGGCCCTTGCAGAATTAGGTTGGAGAAAAAAAGTCATGTGGGGTTTTTTAATTTATTTTTTGCTTAATCCATCCTGATGAAGTTCAGTGCAGAAGAAATGTATTAATTGAATGCTGTGCTGTGGGGATCTGTTCTCCTTCAGGACAGAAGAGTGGGATAACAGGGAATAAGTGATTTGTACATTAAGGATAATAGAAAGCACAGCCATTGTCCAGACCTGGCTTGTGCAACTCACTTGGGATTCCATCAAGGACATGATCCTTGCCTGGAGGAGAGGGATTAAATGGTAGGATAAAAGGAATAAAATGGCAAAGCCAGGAAAGCCTCCCCAGACTGCAGTGAAAGACAAGCAAACGCTGCTCTCTCCTCACACTTCGGAGTGACCCCGGCAGGGAGATGCTCCCTTGGATCCCAACCTTTCCAAAGCACTCGTGGCAAGGAGCAGCTCCGTGGTGCCACGACCCTGAGCTGTGCCCTGCTCCCACGGCTCGTGCTGGTGCTGAAGGGGCTCTTTCCCAGTGTCACTGATGGCCCTGACCTTTATGTTCAGTCTGTGCCGGAGTTCACCGAGCTCCCCCTCACCGGGGACGAATCGGCCTGGGAGACCTGGCACTGCTTCCTCCCCGTCCACCTCCTGGCTTTCCATGGGATGGAAAAACCCCCAAGCTACCTGCCTCCCTTCCCTGAAGCCAAGGGGATGAGGGGAAATGGCAGAAAATCCCTTACATCGTTGTGATTTTTGGAGACATAAAAGCTTCTCTTTGAGAGCAAATACTTTTTTTTTTTTCCCACCCCCCCCTTCTCCTTCTCATGGCATTAGGGCTCAAGAAATTCCTTGGAAAATAATTTGTCAAGGCCCTGCCTGATCAAAGACATATATAAAAGGACCCTTTTTTTCAAGGGGAAAAACTCCCCCTCCGAGCTCAGAATGAATTGGCAATTCATTTACCAACTGTCAGATAAAGTAGCTCAATCCCTATCACGTCTTTAGCTGGAGCTGTGGCCAGAAGGAAGCAATTCCCGGCCCACTGTGCGTCCATGTTTGGGGTATGTTAGTGATTAGAGTATTCCTGCCTGGGGGATGCAGAAAGATATGACTCAGATTCACAAAAGAGCCATAAATCTCCCTCCTTTTATTCAAAATGTGTGTTTTATAGCCATTTCCTGGCCAATTTCTGCCTCGGATAAATATGTAACGTATCTGTGTGTGTGGAGATTTTTAGGGCTGAGTGTTGGGCTTCCTCTCAAGAGCCAACTGTTTGTTCAGAACAGCAGAGAGCCGTGCTCAAACTTTTCCTTTCATTCCTGGAAAATTGCCTCTTTGGGCCTCAATTGCCTGTCCCGGTGGCACCTGCTCCTGTTCTCCTTGAGCTGTGGTCCCTGGAAAAGCACTGGGTGGCAGATGGGATCTGGAGGACCCCAAAAAGGTCACCCAGGCCCCAAGACAGGATCAAGCAGATTGGAAGGACAATGTAGAGCTGAAGGAAGAGGCAGGAGGAGATGGACAGCATGGCAGGAAGAGTCAAAGCAGGGCTTTTCCTCTGGGTTAGATCCCCCGTCCCAGGCTGCACAAGCAGAAACACCCAATATCTTTAATTGTGGCATCTTTTGGCACTGATGGGCTGAAACCTTTCACTGAAATCAGCTGAAGTAGCTGAGAAATGCCCCCTAAGACCCATTTGCTCTTCATGTTTGGCCAGAGGATGAGTTCCAGGAAGAAGGAAGAACGACAGGAACAAGCGTGCTCCTGGAGAGTAACAGCACTCAGCTTTCCATGGGTGTCCTGCTCCTCCAAGTCATGCAGAAAGCTGATTCCCCTCACTAAAACAACAGGAAAACACATCCTCTTTGCAGGAAAGCAGTAAATTTGGGGGTCTGGTGTTGCTGGTACTTTATTTTTAGCTCTTCCTTCTAATCCTTTAAGCCTGTAGTTCCTTTCTGTTTCCTTTTCCCCTAAACCTGGAGCTGCAATTGCTTGGCCCTGGTTCAAAGTCTCAAAGCCAAGGGCAAAGCTCCCAGATCCCAGAGCAGTCTGCGAGGGGCCTAAGGTTTATCTCCTGGAGGGTTTGATCTCAAAGCTGCTGGAGTTGGTGGGAATCTCACCCCCAACCCTCAGAAGCTTTTTTTTTTTGTGCCCTCAAACATACCCAGCCTATCTCGCAGTACCCTGGGTGCACATGGTGTTCAAAAATAACACGTGTGCCTGCAAGAAACAGCCTCAAAATGTTTCCTAAACTTTGGCCTGAGGCTAGAATTGATCTCAGATACCCAGTGTGATGCCTTGAGTGAAAGAGACAGGAAGAAAAACGTGGATTAATGACTGGGGATGATGGGAATTTCTCCTAAAGGCAGGTGGCAGAGGCAAATATCAGTCCCTGGAGTGAGATTTGTGTTATAGCTGTGCTTTGGGTGCTCTTCAAGGAGGGGAGGCACTGCCAGGTTGCTCTTTTTCTGCTCTTTGCTACTTTTCAGTGATTTCTGAGGGCTTCACATTGCAGGTTTATCTCCTTCCATGAGCCATTCCCACCAGGTGAATAATCTCGTGGCTCTCAGTGCCAGGAGATGTCGATTCTTTGGAATTACCTCCCTCTGCATCAAGCACTGCTGGTCCTGGGGTCATTTATCAGCAGGGAAAAGAACTTCTGGAGATCCCCCAAAAGCTAGGTTTAGTAATTCTCTACCTGAGGTAACCCTTTGATTTCAAACAAGGAACCAGCAGATCTGAAGCCTTCCGCACAAGTCTTTCAGCTCTGTCTTTCAGCTGAATTAATTTTTTTTTCCTCCTTGTGGTATCTCCGTTTCAGGCCCCCTCACGTAAACATTTCGAAGCACACGCTGGTTTTAACCATGATTCATCCTATTAAAGTCCAAGTGGCTCCTCACAGGATGCTTTCCAGAACTAGGCAATAGATATAAAAAGGGCAGGGACCACGACTTCCCCGGGCTATCTCAAGTGCCTGATACTTCAGACACAACAGGCTCAGTTGCAGAGGAGCTGGGCTCTCTATTAAAGCTGCTTAGAAATAGGATTTATAGGCTGCTTTTTTCCCCTCTAGGAAATCCTCTTTGTTCAAACATCCTAAACAGGCTCAGGGGTTTCAGGCAGCTCCAGAGATGGTTCAGAGCAGGGCTCTCATGTGAGAGAAGGGCAGTGGGATGTGACTTTGTGCACAGCGGGGTTTTATTATCAGCCAGAAAACAAAATAGTCAAGTTGAGAAACTCCAATTTTCCAGCTTTTGACCCAAACATTTGGTCTTCACTGGATGCAACGCAGAAAAGGGCTGTCTCCCCCAGTTTGTGCCACTTGCTGTGTTTTACACGGCTGGGGAGGGACGTGGTTGGTCCCAGCTTGGCACAGGAATTTGGGAAGCTCTTGGCTCTGCCTGGGGACCTCGTGCAGCCCTGGAGAAGGTCCCTGGATGTGTTCAAGCACTTCAAATGTCACTGGGAAGAGGCCTCTGTACCCAGAGGGCTCTGTGACCCTGGCTGGGACAGCTCAGGTGGTGCCACAGGGATGTCCCAGCACATCCCAGTGCTGCAAGGGCTCTCCAGGGGCCTCTGGAGACAGGGAAAACCCAGGCAGGATGGACAAGGAGCATCCTTGGATTATATCTTGACTTGTTTTTGTGAAAGACTATCAAAGCTCTCTCAGGAATGTTTTGGGGTTTTTTTGGTATCACCTTGTGCATTTAGGCAGAGAAGCTCAGGGAATTTTGGGGGATGTCTCTGGGAAGTTTTCCAAGCGTCCACGACTTTCACTGCCCTGGACCTCAGCCAGCCCTGCCTGGCTTTGTCAGGCTGCTGCTAAGCCTGAGCTCTTCCCAAAAATAGAAATTAAAAATGCTTTCATTGATTTTCTTTAAATGACTTTTTTACAAGCTGAAATGGAGCAGGCGTTTTACAAAAAGTGTGTTTTTCATGAGACACTTAAAAGCCAAAAAGAAAAAAAAATTGTCTAGAAATGAAGCCATGACAAAATTAATCTTTTTCATTACAAGATGATTCAATGCAGAGAAACGTTTTACTTCTTTAGTGATTTATCAACTGTCTTCAAATAGACCAGGTAATTTAAGCTAAAAAATTATCATTCTGTTGAAAAATCACTTTTTCTTCCTGGAGAAAGAAAACGATTTCAAGAAGAAAAGCTTCCTCTGGGTACCAGGGAAGTGCTCCTGGAGATGTTGTGGAGACAGGGAAAAGAAGTGAACTGAGCTGACTTTATATATTTATATAAAGTATTCTAAGGTGTCTATAAAATATTTTTTGATCTGCTTGATTGATGGGCAATCAAACACAGAGGTAGAGATTCCAACGTGGTATTTTTGAGGGGAGTTTCTAACTCACCAGATATTTGTAGAAGGTATCTATAGACCCTTGGGACTTCTGCAAAACGCAAATTGATAGCAGGACGTTACCAGGGAGAAAAGAGAAAATCCAAAAGCCCTGAGCATGGCCAGGCAGTTGCTTCAGGAAAGAATTTCCAGGAAAAGCCTCAAGATGCTCGTGGTGAGGTTGAGTGAGGGAACACCTGGGGAAGATTGATTAAGAGACAGCCAATGTGTGCCTGTGATTTATGAGGAGTGGGCCTGGCTTTAGTAGGAGTTTTTGGGAGATATTGCTGCTATGGTGCAGGACAGAAAGCTCCTGGATGCAATCGAGTTCCCAGACTGTCAAACATCACTTGATAAGGTTCCATGAGGGAGATTATTCACTCAGAGAGGAGGAAACGGAGTAAGAGGTCAAAGAAGCTGTGGGGCAAAAACCTGCTTGGAGAATTCTCTCTGTGCATCCAACTCAATATAAACATGTGTGTAAAAATATCAAAATATATATATCTCCATCTGTCTGTCCATCTAATTATTTACCTAAACCAGTCACTCCTGCTGCTCCTTCCTGGAAGCAGGGAGAAATTCCCTGTGCTTGAATCCTGCCTGCTTCAGCTGGGAGAAGATTATTTTAGGGATACACTGCCAGGAGGCCCCTTTGAACTTGAGTTTTGGGTTATTTTTTTTGCTCCCGTGTAGGTTGGATGGTGGAGCTGGGATCAGGGGGTGCTGTTTGGAGATGCAGAGGTCCATCCCTGCTCTCTCCAGTGATTACACTGTGGCCAAGGCACTGAATTCCCCTTTTCAAGATGTGATGAATAACCAGACCGTGCCTGAAGGATGGTTAAATGAGTACACAGTGTTTTCCAGCTGGATAAAGACAGGGAGCAGATAAGAGAAGTTGATAACTTTGGCTTTTGGGAGTGATCAATGGCCTCAAGACATGCCTTGTAAATGTTGGCAGAATGAACATTTTGAGCATCCCTGGAGCTTGCAATGCCTGAGAGTCTGGAATGTGCAGCCCTATATCCACTGCCTTTCAAATGGATCCGTGGAGTTTTCTGTAACATAATCTCTGGCTTTATTTGTTTTCATGCCATTTGGAATTCTCTGGGGAATCAGAACGGCTGGGCTGCATTCCCTGTCCTTTGATAAGGATGTATCTTTTGGAATTTCACTTTTGGAGGTGGAAGTTTGAGAGATGTGTCCAGAAGGGAGTGAGGCAGAGACCAGCAGCTTTAGGGACTCTGCTTCTGCTCTTGCTCCACACCAGGTACCTGCTGCTTCTTTCTGCTCTGCTCCCCAGAGCCCAAACAATGAGAGCTCTTTAATTCCTGATCCATAATAGCTCTTTTTGGCACAAAAATGGACACTTCTGAAGCCATCCAGTGAGACTCCAGAATGGCTTTTAGGTCATATTGAAAAGCCAGGCTGTTAGGACAAAAGAGAAAGGAGGAAGGCCTAAAGCTGCCTCATAAATCCCAGAAATCTCTTGATGCCTTCAGCTCTAAAGCTACAATGGGATAAAAAACCACAGCTAGCAAAAGAATATGGGACATTGCTTCCCTGGAGCAAGGAATCAGCTGGGAACTTAGGCCAGATACAGTTATGGCATCACCTTGGCATGCCAGAAAAGCCCCCGAGCCTGCCTTGGTTTGTGGTTGTGAGGGAGGATCTCACTGCCCTATGAACTGGGGCAACTGGGGTAAGTCCACTTCCAAAGCGGTCTTTGATGGGGGCACCTAAACCCCTAAATTGAAGTTTTCCCATTCAGGAAGAGAGTCCACACGGCCAATGGCCTGTACTCATACTGGGAAAGTCCAAAGTCAGTGGGACCATTAAAAAAAAAGGGAATTCCAGGCAAAACTCTTCCCTGGCAGCACAGTCAAATGGTGCAGGCAGTTGCCAAGAAGGCCACAAAGGTCTCATGTGCTTTGAAGACACATTTAAACATTTTTACAGGAAAAGAACTGCACGTGGGAATCTCACAGGGAAAGGAGGGCAATGCAATGCAGTAAGTGGGAGCAGGGATGTGTTTTGGGGCTCACAGCTCTTTTTGAGAACTGTCACCTGTGATCTATGTCCTGACCTTCATTCCAACTTGAAAGGGGCTTTTCCAGCAAATTCCCACTCTGGCTTGGTCCACAGGAAGCTGCCTTGAATCAGCTCCTGGGAAGAGCAGCCCAAATGGAGCAGAAGCCATGAGCTTTTTGGGGGGAATGTCCCTGGGAGCTGCATCCTGTACTTGCATCCAGCTCTTGCGTTTTCCTACAAGCACCATAATCCTCAACCTGCAGGAAAAGATCCTAAACCCTCAAAATATACCTGGGAGCCTCTACCTTGTGTGTCCTGACTGTTCTCCCAGGGCAGAATGGGATAGCTGGGATGTGCCCCATCCCCAGAGATGCTCTCATTGAAAATTAACTTTATCTGATCCACAAACAGCCCAGGGAGAGAATTCTGCCTCTGAGAGGGATCTGGGGTTCTTGCACTCAGGGCTGTGGGAGTCCTTGGCATCTAATTTTAACAATTTAAAATGTAGGCCTCAAATTTAAGCTATTCTTCCAAGCTTTTTTCAATAAACATGTGTCCTTCAGCTCCTGGAGCCTCCACAGGTCAGCAGAAAATACAGAGGGAGCATGTGGTGCTTGTAGGGATGCCCCAGCCGTGCAAAACAATGCTCTGGCTCTGGGTGAGGACAGGGAGCTGGCACGGACTCAGATTTCTGCTCAGAGCCTCTCGTAGGCCGAGACAGAAAGATAAACAGAAATGGGAAACAGTGGCTGGAGCGACACAAATGCAGCTTCTCCTCTGATATTTGCTCTTGGGGGTGGTTGCATTCCTTCAAAGCAGAGAGCAAGTCAACAACAAGACAATAATAATCACAGCAACAATAAAAAGCGTGTCCACCCGGCCTGTTTCCTAAATCCTGCTCTGGCAGGGGCTGTGTGCTGCCTGCTCCTGGTGCTGCAGCCCTGCTGGGAAGCGATAAGGAGACACAACCTCCTGCACTTGAAAGTGCACTCGAAATAGAAAGAGAGATAGAGCTCTACAAGAGGAACCCGAGCGGCCTCAGGCTCCCCCAGGCCTGCCAACAGCCAGGAGCCCCTTGGAGCAAAGGGAGAGCAAATTCTCTGTTGTCTTTGGTGGACAGAGGGGCAGTGTGCTCCTCAGAACTGGAACAGCTCTGCTTTCACCAAACTGGCTGGGATTGAGGCCGCCGGGAGGTGAACAGCACAGGGGCCACTGGCACAGCCAGGCTTTGGAGCCCTTGGGGCCAGAGGTCCCTTTCATTTCAGGTGTAAGGAAGCTCTGGACCTACCAGTGTTAGAAAAATGATGGCTATTGTGCAGAATATACACAAGGAGTTGTTCCCTGTGAGGGTGGGGGGGCCCCAGCACAGAGAAGCTGTGGCTGCCCCTGGATCCCTGGAAGTGTCCAAGGCCAGGCTGGACACTGGGACTTGGAACACCCTGGGATAGTGGGAGGTGTCCCTGCCCGTTGCAGGGAGTGGAATGAGATGGCTTTAAGGTCCTTGCCAACCCAAATCATCCTATGGATTCCTTAGCCGAAAGTTCCACGGATCATCCAGGTGTGATGATAAAGTCAAACTCCTCTTCCTGTTCGGAAAGCGGGAGTTTCGGGTGGCTTTTGGGTCATCGCGTGTGGCCCTTCTTGGGCTCTGTTGCTGTTTCTTACTGTTCATTTCAGATGACAAGCCCCTTCCAAAGCAGCACCTAGAGAGACTGGCAAGCCAGCTGCGTGATGGAGCAGGGAACTTTTCCAGCAGACGTGGCTTTCCAGACTCTTTGCTTTCCCTGCACTTGGTGAGGTACTCAGGAGAGGGAAAGAGCCTCTATGAAGCCAAAACCTTTGCCCACAGACCAGCAAAACCCCATTATAATGAACATCATGCATTTGTTTTGACCTCAAGGGGACATCCAGACCACAGCATGAGATCATGGTGTTTGCAACAAATTTCAAACCATCTCTGCTGTTGGGCATGTGCTAAGCATCAAATTTAGCTTGATGTTCTGAGATATGCCTTCCCCCCAGAGCTGCTCCCAGTGCTGGGTGCAGCTCATGCTCCCTGTGCTTTTTCATTTTCCAGCAGTGAATTGAGTTCTACACCTGCTCAGCTGTTTTCCAGAGGTGAATCCAGGAGCTCAGTAGCTGCACGAGGGTATCTAATTCCCTTTTTCCCCCCTGTTCCCACATGTGCTCCAGCCTTCCAAAGCAAACAGCAGCAGGCAACAGGAGCACTGCTTTCCATGAATTGTTTTTCTCTGTTTTCGAAGAAGAGACCTGGGAAAATCTGTGGAAACTTTCTCGCTGGCCCAAGTGAGTTGAGACAAAGAAAAACATTGCTCCAGAGTCAAAATTGAAATGATTTTGGTTTTTTTTGTGTTCAAAAATGAACAGGAAAGGCAATTCATGAGGGAAAAGGGAATGGCTGCTGTAGAAACCACAAAAAAGCTTTCTAGGACCTGGCTCCAATCCTGCTGTGCTTGGATGAGCTGCTGGTTCACAACCTGGATGTCACCAAGAGTCAGGCCCAGCTACTCTGCAAAACAGAAAACTGTGGGACATGGAAGGGGTTCTCTGGGTCGAATTCACTGCTGGATGAGGCAGCAAAGAGGCAGCTGCTGTTTGATCAGAATTACTTCAGTCTGGAGCTGAGCTTCCTAAATCTCTGCTACAATCCAAGCCTTGTTCTTCCTCTTGCACCCCGCCCAGGATCAAAGACAGGCGAATAAAACAAAAGGAAGTGGTTGAAACGGTCTTGAAAGAGGAGATTCTTGTCTAATTCCAGGCCATGGCAGAGGCTGTGTGCTCTGCATGGGGACACTCTCTCACCTCCCAGGCCTGGAAAAGCCATTGGCAGTTTTGAATCTAGAACTAAAGACTTCCTCCCCTCTGGCCCTAGAGAGGGAGGAAAAAGAGGAGCGTTTTTGTGCATGGAAAGGGTGGCTGGTTCCATAGGAGGAATCCTGTCCTGGCTGCTTGGGAGGCAGGATGTCAGCCTCGGAAGGCCAAGAGTTTATTTTGGAAAAGCAAGCTTCAAGTTTCTCATCTGCAGCACATGGATGTGCTTCACCTCCTTCTCCTCTTCTTCATGCCTTTCCTGCCAGGATGCTCCCAGCCCTGCTGGTGGCCCTGTCCCCAACCCTGGGGCACAGTGTCACTGTGTCCCTGTTGGCAACAAAGCTCCTGGCACAGGAGGGTGAAGCTGGAGGCTGCTTTCCTCTTCCCAACCTCATTGTGGAGCTTCCCTGCTGCAAAACCTTGGCTTCTCCAGTTTCCCACACTTCAGCTCATCCACTCCTTCCCTGAGTTTCCAAAGTGCTTTGCGGGAAGCCAAAACACCTGCTCTGTGAACTCGGATCCCGGAGGAAAGTTGGCAGAGATGTCCTTCCTGGGCTGGAATGATGATTTTGTTTTTAAACTGCAGGTAGATAGGATTCCTTCTGTCTCTCCTGATGCACCTGGCACTCTGCTTCAGGAATTCTCTCGGATTTGCCACCTTGTGCCCTCTGTCCCGGCTCCCTGAACGTGCCATGTCCCAGCCAGCATTCCCATCTTGCTTCCAGGAGGTGCCAGTGTCGTTCCCAGAGCTCTGCTCTTCCTGCTGGATGAAGAATGTCATCGCTTGGATCTGCCAGCTTATTCCTGCCTCATCCAACTGTGTGAAGTCAGGCCAGGAGTCTGATCTGGAATTAGGCAATGACAGCGAGGACTTAATCTGGTGTACAATTAGTGGTCAAGACTCAGCTCCTGAGACACAAGGGAAGAGAGAAGCTCCTGCTATTTTCCTTTTCAGCAACAGCCCAATAATTCCCTAAATCCAAACTTCGGATCGCTCTGCTATCCTTTTGGAAAGGGGAACAAAAATAACATCACTAAGCCCGCTGCAGCCCCTTGAAGTGGACTCAAATGGAAATAAAAGCCCTTTGCAGAGTGAGCTTTGGATGGCTTTTTCACTGAGCGTCCAAAAATTCCTTGGAAGGACCATGTCGGCCAAAGGCCAGGGTTTGGGCTGTGTACCTGTGCTCTGTCCAGATGGAGGAGAAATAGACCAGATGCACCAAAAAGAGAAGGTTTCAGAGTGTTTTCAGAGCCTCCTGTTTGCTGAAAGGGCTGGAAAGGTATTTAGAAAACTAATCCTTTGAACATGAGGAAAAAATTGTCTTGGACAGTGCTACCAGTGCCCTTCCAGGCTTCCAGAGGTGGGGAAATGTCATTTGCCTGCAAGGAACCCAACCCAAACCCTCCCTTGGGTCAGCTGCCTCTGTGTGAGAGGCTGGAGTGGGAGGAGGCAAACATGTGGGAAGTCGAATAAGGCTCTTAAAATATTTGGCCTTCCTCTAATGGAGGTTAATGTTGGCACAGCTTTGGTGGGTTTTTTCCCTCTGCCCAAATGCCCGAGAAGATCCGGGTTGCACTGCTCTCCCAGGTTCAGGAGTGAGGGGCAAAAGGCAGGAAAATTCTTTGGCAAATATGGATGGATAAAGGAAAACTGCACTTCCTGTCCCATCTTACACAAGGGAAAGAAAGCAGCACCTCTCTGGCCACAGAGGCTTCAGTTCCTGAAAAGTGGCTGCTGTGGGCTCTGGATGTGAAAATCAGACTCCATCCCTCTTCTCAATTTTTTAGACATCATTGTCTTTCCACTGTAATGAGAGAAATTAAAAAAACAGGGATTCACGTAGGTTTTTTACTACTCCACTAACTGTGGGCACAGAAAAAGGAAAACCAGACATGCAAACAAGTATCAGCAATGATTTCCATGGGAACCCGGGGTTTTTAACAACTCTGGAGACTGATGGTGATGTATGTTCACTAAAGGTGAAGTTCTGGCAGTTGGAGTTGGTGCCTAAACCACTGGATCGAGCGCAGAAATCAACGTGGGACTAATGTTGAGCCTGATGGAAAAACATGGGGCTCACAGTGAAATACTCCCAGGCCAGACATGTAAATCAGTAATTTAATAATAATAACTAAGAAATCTGACCAAGAATAACCAATCTCAGATCTATGGACACCAGAGCCTGCTTTCTGTTCATAATATTGCTTTACAAGCTCCTGGCAGCGTTCCTGAGCCTAAGAGTGGTGTTCAGTTCCCTTCCTGCTGAAGGCCTGTGTATTCCACCACTGTGGGCTGCTTTGGGATAGCAGGGAACTGGGCTGGACGTGGCCAGGAACCACATAGGATGAGAAAAGCAGAACTGACAAGTGTAAAAACCTGGATTTGCAGAGTCCAGTGATGTATCTGAGCTGCAGCAAGTTGTCAAATGCAACAAGGACTGAGTTGATCCAGCCCCAGGCCTTTGTTGTGGAAGACGTGGAAGTTCCTCACTTCCATGAAGGAGACCCTAAGGAAGAGACACTGAGGTTTAAGATCTTGCATCATGTTTAGTCTCTCATTTTTGCTGTGATTCTTCTCTGTGGATTTAGGGACTTTATCCTTCATTTTCAGCCCACTTTGAATGTGTAAATTGGTGTACAGCTGAACCTGTGAAAAGAAGTGCACGCATCTGTCACCACTGATGTTATTCAAGGGTTTCTAGGCTTGGATGTCTGATGAGGAAAGATCTGTGGCTTGGATGTGGAGCTGGAAGCAGCAGTTAAACAGAAAAAGGAGCTGCTGCCGTGGAGAGAGGGCACAAGGAAGAGCAGGAGAGATCTTGCTCCTATTCACCATGGCAGAGCTGTGGATTTGTAAATCAGGACTTGGTGCAGCCATTCCTGGTCTCTGCCCTGGGGCTGAGTTTGGCTGCAGCATCTCCTGAGGCATCTTGGAACATCATCCCTGCAGTGGAAGGAGGCTCCTTCTGATATTCTTACTGGTTTGTGGATGTGGCTGGATTAAGGAAGCTGGAGCTGCAACTCAACCCTGTCTCACCTTCTCCTGGACTTTCCAGGCCAGCAGTGAGCCTGAGGACTGCACTTCTATCCCCGTGGATCCAGAGAGCCTGGCTTGGACAGGCTCACCCCCCACTCACCACAACTGGGCTGACTGGTGGCCTGTGCTAAAGGAAAAGGCTGGAACCATCCCTGAGTGTTTTGTGGCTTCACAGGGAACAGAGAGAAAACCCCTCAGTAGATGCAGAGCAGTGGGAGATTCATGCATGGAAGTTCTGTGCCTGAAAAATTGTCTGTCTTCAGCTGTCATCCTCTTTAATAAAGGCAGGATGGAGAGGGAATAGCTTTCCTTGCCTTCACAGACAGCACTGCTGCAACAGCACTACAGCAAAACTGGCTCAGTGTGCAGAGAGGGAGAGAAAGTTGTCTCTTCAGAGAGACAAGCAGACAGACAGACAGCGAGCCAGCTGCTCCTCTGTTCTGTGCACGGAGCTCCAAAACTATTAAAGGAGCTATTTGTAACCAGGAGCAGCATCAAACCGCTGGCAGAGCTCCCCGTAAAAGATTCCCAGTTCAGCCCCGGCTGGCATTTGAACAGGAGCAGCTCCTCATCAGCAATGTCAGGGTTAAACACTCCCAGCATGTGTGCAATTGCAGAAATGCCCTGAGAAGAACCAAGGAAATATTTCCATCTTAAACTCCGATAAGGAGTGAAAATGTGCAACTCGTTCCATATGGTGGCTGCAAGGCCCGAGCCAAGCGGAAAAGCCGCCGAGTCTGCCAATCCCTAAGAACTTGCAAGCCTGATAAATGAGTGCCTTGCTTTGGGAAAACCAGAGACAAAGTCACACTAGAAAGAAGAAAACAGAAGAAAAGTGAGGAGTCTTTAAAAAAAAAAAAAAAAAAATAAAGCCAAGTCTTCCCCATTTGTCTTGTCGGCTGGCAGCAAGAATTTCTGGAAATGTTTTACATGTCAAAGATTTAACCAAGCTGGGATGTTTGTGGACAAGCTGTTATAGGCAATGAATAAATAAATCAGGAGAAGAGTCTATCTCCTGCTTTACAAAAATGATCCTGGCCTGGGACAGCAGCATTCTTCTGGGATACTCCGTGCAAGCCAGGATGGAAGGGCTCAAAGCCGGAGGGTTCTCGGTTTCTCCAGCATTGATCAGGAAGGCAGTGCTGAGCTTGGTCATGCAGCAGGGGGAAAAGCTGGAGGGCCAGCTCTGGCCAGAGAAGCCCCCGGGCATCCTCCAGCAGAGGGATGCAGATTCCCACAGTGGGATGCAGATTCCCA